>JAODAL010016159.1:0-81568 GCA_025379985.1 Phyllomedusa bahiana
TTTTAAAAAAAGAGAGTTTGGTGTGCTGATCGTCGTGGTAGCATATTCCAGAGAACTGATGCCGCACGTGAAAAATCTTGGAGGCAGGCATGGGAAGTTCGGATGACTGAGGCATGTAGTCTAAGATCATCAGCAGAGCGGAGAGACCAGGTAGGGTGGTAAACAGAGATGAGGGAGGAGATGTAGAGGGGTGCAGCGCTGGGGAGAGCTTTATGGGTGAGATTGATGAGTTTATGTTATATCTTGTACTGAATGGGCAACCAGTGCAGTGACTGACACAGAGTAGAGGCATCAGTATAGCGGCTGGAGAGAAAGATGAGCCTGGCTGCTGCATTCAGGACAGATGTAGAGGCGAGAGTTTGCAGAGAGGGAGACTGATAAGCAGGGAGTCAAGACGAGAAGGAATAAGAGCAGTAATGAGAGTTTGAGATGTTTCCACAATGAAAAAAGGATGGATTCTAGAGACGTTCTTGAGGTGCAGGTGACAGGAGCAGGCAAGGGATTGACTATGTAGGGTGAAGGACAGATCAGAATCTAATATAACCCCAAGACAGTGGGCCTTCTGCCTTGGAGTTATGGTGACAGTCACTGGTGTTTTGTATGAGAGCAGGGCTGATGTCACAGGAAGAGGTGTGTCATCAGCATAGAGATGGTACTGGAAGCCAAGTATGCTGATGGTTTGTCCAATTGGGGCTGTGTAGATGGAAAAGAGGAGAGGACCAAGGACCGATCCCTGAGGAACTCCAACAGCAAGAGGTAGAGGAGAAGAAGTAGTATCTGCAACTGAGACACTAAAGGAGAGGTCAGAGAGGTAAGATGAAAACCAAGTAAGAGCAATGTCCTGGAGGCCAATGGTGCTGATCATTCTGAGGAGAAGCTGGTGATCAACAGTGTCAAATGCGGCACAGAGATCCAGAACAAGCAGCAATGAGTAGTTGCCTTGAGATTTAGTAGTGAGGAGATCATTGGAGACTTTAGCTAAAGCAGTTTCTATGGAGTGTAAAGTGTGGAAATCTGATTGTAGAGTATAGAGAAGAGAGTTAGTGGAGAGATATCGGATTAGGAGAGAGAAGACCAAGCGTTCTAGGGAGTTTAGAGATGAAGGGAAGGTTAGAGACTGGTCAGTAATTTGCAGCGTAGGACGGGTCCAGAGAGGGCTTTTTCAGTAAAGGAGTTATAACAGCGTGTTTAAAGGAGGATGGTAAGATCCCAGTGGAGAGAGAGAGGTTGAGGATTGCAGTAAGGTGAGAGCGGACAGCTGGAGAAATAGATTGGACAAGGTGGGAGGGAATAGGTTCACTAGAGCAGGTGGTAGGGCGACCAGACAGCAGAAACCTGGACACTTCTTCTTCTGTCGTTGGGTCATCTAACCCACTGTAGATTTATGACTGACTTTTCTGCTTTCTGAGCAAAATTGAGAATTTTTTAGGTACAGTGCGGAAAAAAGTATTTAGCCACCAAAGTTCTCCCACTTAAAAAGACGAGAGAGGCCTGTAATTGACATCATAGGTAGACCTCAACTATGAGAGACAAAATGAGAAAACAAATCCAGAAAATCACATTGTCTGATTTGGGAAGAATTTATTTGCAAATTATAGTGGAAAACAAGTATTTGGTCAATAACAAAAGTTCATCTCAATACTTTGTTATATATCCGTTGTTGGCAATGGCAGAGGTCAAACGTTTTCTGTAAGTCTTCACAAGGTTGACACACACTGTTGCTGGTATGTTCGTCCATTCCTCCATGCAGATCTCCTCTAGAGCAGGGATGTTTTGGGGCTGTCACTGGGCAACACGGACTATTAACTCCCTCCAAAGGTTTTCTGTGGGGTTGAGATCTGGAGACTGGCTAGGCCACTCCAGGACCTTGAAATGCTTCTTACGAAGCCACTCCTTCGTTACTCTGGCGGTGTGCTTGGCATCATTGTTATGCCGAAAGACCCAGCCACATTTCATCTTCAATGCCTTTGCACTCCAAATCTCACAATACATGGCCCCATTAATTCTTTCATGTACAGGGATCAGTCGTCCTGGTCCCTTTGCAGAGAAACAGCCCCAAAGCATAATGTTGCAAAACATCATGCTTCACAATAGGTACGGTATGGTGGTCTTTGGATGCAACTCAGCATTCTCTCTCCTCCAAACACGACAAGTTGTGTTTCTACCAAACAGTTCTACTTTGGTTTGATCTGACCATATGACATTCTCCCAATACTCTTCTGGATCATCCAAATGCTCTCTAGCAAACTTCAGATAGGGCCGGACACTGGCTTAAGCCGGAGCTCACATCAGACACTGCAGGATCTGAGTCCCTGGCAGCATAGTGTGTTACTGATGGTAGCCTTTGTTACGTTGGCCCCAGCTCTCTGCAGGTCATTCACTAGGTCCCTCCAAGTGGTTCTGGGATTTTTGCTCACCGTTCCTGGGATCATTTTGACCCCAAGGGTCTTACGTGGAAATCCAGATCTAGGCAGAATATCAGTGGTCTTGTCTTCCATTTTCTAATTATTGGTCCCACAGTTGATTTTTTCATACCCAGCTGCTTGCCTATTGCAGATTCAGTCTTCCTAGCCTGGTGCAGGGCTACAATTTTGTTTCTGGTGTCCTTCGACAGCTCTTTGGTCTTCACCATAGTGGAGTTTGGAGTGTGACTGTTTCAGGCTGTGGACAGGTGTCTTTTATACTGATAAGTTCAAACAGATGCCATTACTACAGGTAATGAGTGAAGGACAGAGGAGCCTCTTAAAGAAGAAGTTACAGGTCTGTGAGAGCCAGAAATCTTGCTTGTTTGTAGGTGACCAAATACTTATTTTCCACCATAATTTGCAAATAAATTCTTTCCAAGTCAGACAATGTGATTTTTGTTATTTGATTTCTCATTTTGTTTCTCATAGTTGAGGTCTACCTATGATGTCAACTACAGGCCTCTCTCATCTTTTTAAGTGGAAGAACTTGCCCCCCCAATTTTTTGGGGGACTGACTAAATTTAAATTTTTTCCCCCTGTATTTTGAAATTATTTGTAAAAACTAGAGATGGCGAAAAACCCCAAAAAATTAGAGTTGAAATAGAAACCCCCGAAATTTTTAGAAATTGGTTCAAAATTTGGGGTCAAAATTAAAACCCAACTTCGAACCCCCTTTAAAAAAAATGGAGGAAAATGTTTTTGGTTAATTTTTTTTAACCCCCCTACAGGCGAGGAGAAGCTGAAATTACCCTCAAAGAGTAAAATGGATTGTGGGAAAAAATTAGTGAAGAAAAAATTTTGGGTCCTTTTGAATCACAGAAAAAAAATTTCCCGGCTAAAAATAGTTTATTCCCTTTTTAATTTGGGTAATGGGAAAAAAAAGGGGACAGGTAGTATTGGAGGTGCGTGGTTGCAGCCCCGCTACGGGCCCCTTTGAACCCTAAGAAAACACCGGTATTTGGGAAAAGGCAAAATGGTAAAAGGCAGGGCCCCTTCCTTTTTGCACCCGGGCCCAGGGGAAAATGTCAATATGTGGTGGGGAAAGAAAAACAAAAAATGGGAAAATTTGGGGGCAGCTGGCCCGGGCCGTTGTTATAGGGGTGCAGCAGTTGCCCCGGGCTGCCATCAATCATTTTATTAAAAACCCTTTCAGGGTCCATGCGCTAAAACAAAAGGGGCCCCCACCCATTAATAGTTCCTATTTTTAAAAAAATCCTGGGGCCCCCTTTTTTATAAGGGCCAATGCCCCGGGGTATGCCCTATTTGGGAACCCCCGACCCCTTTTTCAGTTTCTTCACCCCCAAAAACCCGAAAATTTAAACCCTTTTGGCACTCTTTTTAAAAATTTGCAAGAAGAAATGGTATTTGAAACAAGGTTTTGGGGAAAAAGGCCAAATTTACTTTACTGTCTTTTTGAGTTGTATGACCCCAAAAAAACATCAAAAAAGAACCCCTTTTGGAAATAATTTAAAAATTTGGAAGAAGAAATGACTATTTAAAAACCCGGGTTTTTTTGAAAAAAGGGCAAATAGGATAAATTTAAAAAGGTCAAAAATTTTTTTTCCCGTTTTTTATTGAAGAAAAATGTACTCGAAAGGGCGCAAAAACAAAAAGTGTTTTTTAAATGCCTTTTATTTGGAACGGGGGAAATTTGGATTATAAATAGAGATTTGGGCCCAATTTCCCCAAAAAAAACGGTTCGGTTCCCCTTCCGAATTTTTTGAAAAAATTTTGTTTCGGTCCCAATTTCTTGGGAGAATCCCTTTAAAAAAAAAGTATTTTTCCCCCCGCCCAAAGGCCCGCAGGGGGCTGTTTGAACGTTGTGCCATGCTTAAAAATGGAGGGGGTTTTGGGTTTTGGGCTTCATTCAATTTTTGTGTTTTAGTTTGACAGCACCGACTCCCCCGCCCCTCTTAGAATTGTTCCTTTTAAAAATTCCCCGGGATTTAAGAAAGGGCCCAAAAACCCGACCAAAAAAAATTTAACGGGAATGTGCCTGATAAAGTATGTAGGGGAAGCTGGAAAAAAAAGCTGAGAGCTCAAAGGGGGGAAACATTTTGGGACCCGATTTTGGAGGTGGATGGGAAAACCCAGCAGCAAGGGCGTAGGCCGTGGCCAAAAGGGGAATTTCTGGAGGGGGCAAAAAAGTATAAGGGCCCCGAGTGGGAAAAATTCCCCCCCAAAAAGTTGGGGAGGTCACGGGAAACAGCAGCCCTGAGGTAGGCAGGGCACAATGGAAAATTCTGGAGGGGGCCCAAAACAGTATTTGGCCCCAGAGTGGGACAATGATTCGTGTGGAGGTCACGGCGGGGCGTATGAGGTCAGAAAAGTGGCACAAGGGAAATTTTGGGGGGCGGAAAAAAAGTATTAGGGCCACGAGTGGGCCCCCAAACCCCACAGTGTGGGGTCACGGCGGCCGCAGTTTTGGGTCAGGAAAAAGTGGACAATGACTTATGGAGGGGCCCGGGCAGTTTTAGGCCCCAAAAGTGGCACAATAAAACAGTGTGGTGGTACGGCGGCAGCCCGTATGAGGTAGGCAGTGGCCAATTTACATTAGGAGGGGGCCCAAAAAAGTATTGGGCCCCAGAGTGGCACAATTTATACGTGTGGAGGGGCACGGGGGCAGCGTATGGGTTCGAAGTGGCACAATGACATTATGGAGGTGGAAAAAAAAAGTAATTTTTGGGACAGGTTTGGGACAATTTAAACAGTGGAAGGGGCACAGCGGGAGCCGTATTTAGGTCCGGGGAGTGGGACAAAGAATTATGGAGGCGGCAAAAAAAGTTTTTGGCCAAAAGAGTGGCCAATTTATTTCCCTGTGGAGGTTTCCGGCCCGCGGAATGAGGGGGAGGAAATGGCAACCCAAGAATTATGGGGGTGGGGAAAAACCCTTTTTTGGGAAAGGTGGCACAATCACAACCCGTGGAGGTTTACAAAGGGGGCCCGTTAAAAAAGGGCAGGAGGAATGGAAAAATGCAAAATTTTTTTGGGTGGCAAAAAAAAGGGGGCCAAAGAGTGGTACAAGACACAAGTGGGAGGGACGGGAGGGCAACAGCAGCAGCATAAGGTCAGACCGTGGGGCCCTGAAACAGTGTGGAGGGCACGGGGAAACAGCCCCGGGGAAGCATGAGGTCAGGGCGTGGCAAATACAAATTCTGGAGGTGGCAAAAACCCGGAGTAGGGCCCCCCCTTTTGGGGGGACGGAGCAGCACGGGGAGCGCATGAGGTCAGCCCGTGGGGCAATGCACAGTGTGGAGGGCACGGGAAGGGGGCACAGCAGCGATGAGGTCCAAAAGGTGGCACAATGACATTTCAGGTGGGAAAAAAGTTTTTGGCCCGAGCGGGAAAAGAATGAGAAAGGGGGGTCACGGGCCGGGAGCAGCATGAGGGCAGGAGTTTGGGACCCAAAAAGAGAGTGGAGGTGATGGGCAGGAAAAAACCGCATGAAGGTAGAGAGTTGGGACAATGACATTTTTGGGGTGGCAAAAAAGTACCAGGCGCAGAGGGGCACAATTTACACAGTGTGGTTTTACGGAAAAAAGCCAGCAGCAGCGCATGAGCAATAGAGTGGACAAAGCAGAGTGTTGAGGTGGGTGGCAAAAACCAGGCCCTGGGAAAAAACCCGGGGGTAGGCAGTGGAGAAACTATCCCGGGAGTGTGGGCATTTTAAGGGGGGTGGCGGGGTCAGGGAAAAGTGGTGAGGCAGGTAGTTTGAACCCCGACTGAGCCCAAGGCATTGGTGTGTGGAAAAACCCGGCCGAAAAAACGCCTGATTTAAACTTGGCAAAGGTCAGGGCGTTCAACATTTTTGTGGGAAAAAGGGGTTCTCCTTTTGGGGGAAAGTGGCCCCCCCCCCACTGAACACCGCCCTTTATTCCCACTTTAAATGGCCGGGGGGGACAGCTTTCCACCTTTCAAAAAACGGGAAGTTGCGGACACAAACCAGTTTTGGCTGCCCCTTTTGTCCAGGGAAACTTCTAACTGGGGGGGCAAAGGGGTGTCCAAAATAGGCCACCAACCCGTTGGTTCAGGGAAGGGTCCCGGGGCATGTGTGCTGTGGTGATGCCCTCCTCACTAGGCGGGTGAAGGGAAACTGCTCATTAGTGAAATCCAGAATTAGGTTACTGTTTTTATGGAGTGGTAGGTCCCCACCCCCCCCCTCCCCCGCAGCCCCCGGCGTTAATTTCGTGAGGTGGGGGAACCCCCCCCCCCGGGGTCAGACCTGTCAGGGGGGACGATTTTCCCCAAAATTTGGCGCGGGCCCAAATGATTTTCGGAGGATTTCCCATAGTAAATTTTAGTTTGTCTTTTCCCCCTCAATTTTTGGCAAAAAAGGCTCCCCTTTTGGACCGGGGGGGGCGAGGGGGGCCAATGGGGGGGAGAGCAAAAGTCATCCCTCTGCCCGGGTGTTGACCCATTCGGCTGTCCTAGGCCCAAAAACAAAAAAAGGGAATTTCTGGGGACATCTGCCCCAAGGACTCCCAGGGGCTCCCTGCCTCCCTTTTCCACTGTATTTCGGCCTCTGCTTGGGGGTCATCTGCCCCGTATTCAAACTCCTTTCCCCCTCCTCCAAACTGCCCTGTCCTCCTTCTTGTCACCTTGGGTGAAAATCCCCCAAATTTTTCCCCGGGCAAAAGCTTTGCTCCCCAAAGTTCCTCCTCCCCCCTCCTCTCAATTTCAGTCCCCCACCGGGGCTTGTTTGGGCCCCGAGATGTAGTTGCCCATCTCCAGTCCCTGCCCAGACAGATTTTTCCGATCTGTTCCAAAGGGCATGAAGAAATGGAAGGTTATTCATCCCGTAAATTTCCCGGCGATGACAAAAAACGTGGCCTCCCCGAATGGCTCAACAAACGGCCCGGTTTTCACGCATGAGTGCCCTGGTGACATCAAATTTAAAAGGGGGGTACTTCTGCTGCAAAAGGATCAAAAAAATGTTTTAAAGGCCTTTCTTGTTTTTTACGGCGGTCCCAACCCGGGGAAAGGGGGGAAAAATTTCCCGCGGGTGGAAAATTTGCATTTCAAAAGGGTGTTGGGGGGGGGCCGTTTGCCCCGGGAACTCGAGGAGGGGGTTCCTGGCTTTGTACGAAAAGGATAAAGTGCCTTTTCACAGTTTTCCCCGGCCATTTTCAAAAATGTTCCCGAAGATCGGTGGAAGACTTAGGAACCTTTTTTCAACCCGATTGAAAACTTTTCGACATTTCCCGGGCGGGAGGGGCCATCCCCCCTCGGTGCAGCGGGGGGCACCTTTTCCCCTTTTTCCGGGCACCATGGTTTCCCATTTGCCGTTGGCAGGGGAAAACCAACAAACGATTTCTTGCTTCTTGACGCGGAGCAGTTCCCCCCCCTGGTGACTTCGTTTTGCCGAGGGGAAAATAGGTGTTTGATACTGCGTGACACCCCTGTGCCCTACACATGTGGGATGATGGAGCAGTACTTGTGGAGGTGGGGATGGTGGGGGTTTGGGGGAAAGGAGGAAGGAGGGGGGGACATTGGGCAGGGAGCAGCAGTTTGACAACGTGGAGGAAAAGCGGCGTCTCCGGGGCCAAGTTGTTGTGTGTTCCTGGGCAGGGAAACACATTCACCCCGTTTGGGCCCTAAAGGCATGTACTGGCCCTGACCCTAGTTCAGCTCCCGACGTCCGCGCTGCGTGGTTTTCCTTGGAAAAAACCGATAACTTTAAGGGACGACCCCCTTTCGTTCTACATATTTATGAAGTGTGGTAAAGCCTTTTTGGAAAAGAAATTTCGGCTTGGAACTTTTCCCTCTCGGGTCGGCAAAAGCCATTAGTTCTCTGAATTTGGTTGCAGAATTTCCCCCATTTGGAAAAAGGGGGGGAAAGCAGTTTCCAACAACTTTGGGCAGGAGCACGGTCAGCTGTGCACCTTTTGGATGGTTGGACGCCCTACTGTTGGGGGTTTTTTTACAATTGCCCCTTCTGAAAAGCTGGGTGGCGCCTTTGGGAGGAGGAGCAGGGGGCATCTGGGGCGGGGGAGGATGTCAAAGGGGAAAACGCTGGGCCTTTTGCGGGGGGATGGTGGAGCCTTTAATGGCTGAAATGGCATGCGTGCCACTGGCCCCTGGTGGTGCTGCCCGCCCGGGGGATGGACCCCCAAATTGGCCACGTTTTCCCCGGCCCCCGGATGGTGACGTGATGGGGTTGACGAGGGGGCCCTTGGCCAAAGTTTTGCCCTGGCCAAAGCCCTTTACTTTTGCCCCCCGTTCTACATATACCCAAAATTTTTGGGGTTCCCCGGGTCTTAGCAAAAAAACTGCCACACCCCCGAGAAAATGATTTTACCCCCAACGCTCCCCACTGAGTGATACTGCCGCCGCTGCCTGCTGAAAACCCGTGGGCCCCTTTCTGTCTTGGACCTGCGAAGCGGGGTTTTTTACCCCGTGGCGCTTGGCTCCCCACCTCACCCCTGTGCTACCCCGCCCGAAATCACGGCCCCACAAAACCCCCTTGTGGCGGGGCCCCTGCTGAGGCAAGCTGACCCCCCTTCTCCTGACGTGATTTAAGCCCTTTTTCAAACCCGGGGTCCCCAAATGCCCGGGCGGGTACCCTCATATCTTTTTGTGTTTCATCGTCATATTTTCTATCACCGGTCTTTGGAAACGGGCTGACCCCCTTTACCACATGACTCCCCCGCACTCTCCAATCTATAAATTTGCCGCCCAATGCCAAAAAGAGGGGATATTGGCCCATTTCTT
This sequence comes from Phyllomedusa bahiana, assembly GCA_025379985.1. Lineage (NCBI taxonomy): Eukaryota > Metazoa > Chordata > Amphibia > Anura > Hylidae > Phyllomedusa > Phyllomedusa bahiana. The sequence goes on from JAODAL010016159.1 coordinate 9,177, forward strand.
CGCTGCCCAAATAGCTGTGAATGCCCCTCAAATTGTTCATCCCGCTAAAATTTGTGGCCCCTGAGCCCCAAAAACCCCTATTTTAAACCCGGTTTTTGGGAAAGGATTTTAACGGGTCGGGGGGCGCTGATCCCCCGAATTTTTTTTCTATTTCCCCCAACTTTTTTTTAATTTACCCCAAATTATTTTAATAACCCAACAAAACCCCTTTTTCTAAAAAACCCACCCCCCAATTTTTAAATTCCCCCCCTTTCTTCCCCTTCTTTTACCTTCCCTTTAAAATTTTTACTCCCTCCTTTAAAATTTCCCACCCCTTTTTCTAAATACTTTTCCCCAAATAAAACCCCCTTTATTAACATTTAAAAAAAATAAAAATTTTTCACCCCTTTTTACTCCTTTAAAAATTAACCTTTAAACCCCAAAACCCCAAAAAAAAACCAAAAAAAACAAAATTTTAAAACCCAAATTTTAAACCCCCCAAATTTTAAAACCCCCCAAACCCAAAAACCCCAAAGCACCAAAAAAAAACCCAAACCCCCCAACACCCCCAAAAAAAACCCAAAACCCCAAAACCCCAAAAACCACCACACCCCCCCAAAAACAACCCCCCAAAAAAACTTTCCCAAAACCCCCAAAAAAAAAAAATTTTTCCTTTTTAAATCTAAAAATTTTTAAAAAAAATTTTTAAAAACCTTTATTTTTGTCACCCCCAAACCCCCAAAACCAAACCTTTAATTAACCCAAAATTCACCCCAAAAAAACCCCCCCCCCCCAAATATAACCCTTTTACCAAAAAAAATTCCCTTTTTTTTTCCCCCCCCACCCAACCCCAAAATACCCCCCTTAAAAATTAACACTTTCTTTAATTAGGGAAAAAAAATTTTTAATTTATTTTAAAAAATTATTTTTTCCCCAAACCCCCAAAAAACCCTTTAATTCCCCCCCTTTAACCAAAAATTTTTCCCCCCCCCCCAAAAGGCCCCCTTTTTAAAAAAATTTCCCTTTCTTCCCCCCAACACAACCAAAAAAAATTTATTTTTAAACCCAATTCCTAAAAATCAAATTTTTCCCCCTTGAAAAAAACTTTATTTTTTCCCCCAAAACCCAAAAAAAGTAATTAACCCCCCTTAAAAAAAATTTCCCCCCCCCCTAATTTAGGAAATATTAGGGGATTTTAGAAAATGTTAAATTCTTTTTTACTTCCCCCACAACAAAAAAACAAGGAAAACCCTTTTTTTGTTAAAAAAAGGTAACCCTAAATTTAATTTTATTTTTTGGGGAAAAATGAGGGTTTTTTTTTGTGGGTTAGAAAAAACCCAAAATTCCCCCCCCGGGGGGGGAAATTTGGCAATAGGGGGTTTTTGGCCCCCCAAACTAATAAATTTTTTTCTTTCTGCATTTTTCGACCCCCCCCCCCAAAAGTAAATTTTAATTAAAACTTTTGTTTGTAAATTTGGGCACCAAAAAATTTCCCCCAATTTTGGGTTGAAAAGGGCGGTTTATTTTTTTTCAGGAAAGAAAAAAAAAAACCCCCCTTATTAACCCCCAAATTTAACCATTCCAATAAAAATTACCACCCAAAACTTTTAACCCTTTTAAATTCAATACCCCAATTTTCCTAAACCACCCCAAGATTAAAGTTGTAATTTAAAAATTTCTTTAATTAAAAGGTTTTTGGAAAAATTTTATATTTTCGTTGGATTAAGGGGGTTTATTTTTTTGTTTCCCCCGGGGCCCCCGCAAAACCCAAAGTTTTTAAAACCCTGGATGTAATTTTTGGGGAAAGAAAGAGGGACAATCTTGTTGGAAACGGACCAATTGGGCTTTTTTCCCCCCAAAAAGGGGGCTACTTGGATTTCTTTGCCCAAAAAGGGAAGGAAAAAATTTCTAATTTTCATTAAATGTTTTTGGGGTTTTTTTTGGAAAAAAAGAAAACAAAAGCTTTCTCCGGTGAAACACCTTAGCCCCCAAAAAGTGCCCGGGGTGGGTTAACAATTTTTTTTTAAAAAAAAAAAAGGGACATTTAAATTCTTTGCCCTTTTTAATTTAGGCTAAAGGTTAAAAATTTAAAAATATTTGGGTTTGTAAAGGCCCCAAATTTTATTTGGGGTGCCCCTCAAAAAAAAAAATTCCCCTTTGGATTTTAAATTTTTTTCGCCGTTAGCCCCACAAACTTAGTTTGGGGAAAGGGGGGTTTTCAAGGTTTTTTTTAGAACCCGGGGGGGGGGTGTTTCCCTTTGGGGGAATTAGTGGGGTAACAGGAAAATTTTATTTATTTTGGCGGGGGTAAAAGGGCGTTTTTGGGGTCGGGACCCCCCGGGAAAACAAAAAAAAAATTAATTTAAACCCCTGGATGTTTAATAATTGGGGGGCCAAAATTTGGAAAATTTTGGGGCAAAGGGTGGGTATTTGTTTGTAAAAACCGGGGTGGGGGGTTTATTTAAACCCGAAAAAAACAGGAACCGGCTTAGATTTCCCAAAATTTTGGGAAAATTTAATGTATATGCAGCCGGGAAAGGGGGGGACGCAAACAACTGGGGGTTTTTAAAACTACCCCAATTTCCCCAAAAAAATTAAAAAAATAGAACCCTTCAGAGAACAGTCCTGAGACAAGCTGAGAACCCCCCCCACCCCAAAAAAAAAGCTGTGTAAAAATCAGTTCTTCAAAAAAGCGCTATCACCCCCCAGCAAACCCTTCCCTATCCCGTACAGTGGAGGGTATGAGCTACCCACGGCCCCGCTTTGGGGGGCTTTTTAAAAGGGGGCGGGGACGTCCCAAAAATCCCGCCCCGGGCTTGATTGGCTTTTATTCTGAAAGGGCATGAGGCTTTGGCCCCTTTTCCTCCCAGAGTGCTTTGCCCATGTAAAGCCATGTGTCCAGCCTTTTATCAATGAAAAAACACACTTCGTTCACCCCAAAATAACCCCAAAATTCGAAATTGTTTTCCCAACGAAAATTTTCCTGAAATTTTTTAACGAATTTCCCCCTTGTTAGAATCAATTCGGCCTTTTCTAATTATAAACAAAATTTTTTTCTATTTAATTAAATTTTCCAAAATCCCTAACTTAAATTTCTGGGGTATTTTTCCCTAAGGTAGCTGTCAGTCCATGAGTAATTTAAACTAGCAGGTTTCCTGTGTTAAATTGCTATTAAAGGGTTTTTTTGCTGCTGGCAAAACCCGTAGGGAAAAAGGCCCGCAGTGTGTTCACTACGAGTAAAGGGAGAAAGGGGGTTAACAGGAATTTCAGTGAAAAACCAAAATAAGTCTGCATGTGATTTTAGAGCCCAAGAGATCCCTACTCCCACCAATGGTGACGGTTTTGACCCAGCTCCTGTGCTTGCCCCTGATTGGGGCCCTCAAAAAATAAAAGAATGGATGAAAAAAGGTGTGTTCGGGTGTGCCAAACCCCGAAACTTTTTTTCCGAAAATTGGGCCAAAAAAATTTTGGTACGGCTCGGATTCAGAAAAAATGTTTAAAATCCGTGTGGGGAAAAAAAATTTTTTTTTCTGAACGTTTTTGGGTTTAAAAATAGTCAAAAATGTCTTAGTGGAAGCTGATTTAACATTATTTGGGTACGTTTTGGCAGTTTATTTTATCTAATTGAGTGGTTTGGGTTCCCGTTTTTTATGGTTTTAGAATGAAAGAAGTTGAGATATAACTTATACTATGAACTTGCATGATTTTTTTAGTTGTATAAATGAAGGGAATGCTGAAAAAATACAGAATAGCAAACCTGTCTGCTAGTCAAAATGGACCTTGTGATGATAAACATGAAAAACTGCATGGAAAACCCTCCTGTGATAGATCATGTATTATTTTTTTTCCATGGCCTGCTCACCTTGGGCGCAGTTTAGTACTCCTTGTCCACCCACTCATTAGTTGCTGTTAATGGAGACAACTCCTTGAGCAGCATCTTAGGGAGTTCCTGAATGAAGGTTTATACCTCCTTGAAAGGTTAAGAGTGATGTCCTTTCCACCTTTCTTCTCCCCTATTTAGTCCAATACCAAATGCATGGTAACCCACTGTGTCCACATCTTTGGAAATGCTCATGAAGTTATTAAGCTCAGTAAAGAACACCCATGTCAAGCTTCACCCAATGGTGATGGCAAAATCCAGCACCATGATGATAAAATGATGATATTTATTGGTTATCCAATTTAAAATAAATTAAGCAGATTGGTGAAAACTGCTGACTCATTTCAGGCATCTAGGCCCTTAGTCATAATCCGGGCTATATTAACAACATCATGGGCCACGGGCAGAAAAGGGCACTGGGCCCCCTTTGTCTACAGAACTACTCACAGGTCACTGTGGACACTGTGGACCTGGAGAAGACAGGCTGGTGGCTTCTCCTAACCTCTCCATCATGGTCCACCCTCCTGCATCCTCTAGGCTATATCTACTGTAGACAGTCACTAGACACAATCAGATATGGCAATTATGGCACCTACCAAGTCTGGGCGTTGTGATTACTTATTTAGTGTGTGCCTCAGCTTCACAGCAGCGCATTCACAAAAGTCAATACTAAGAGGTGGATTTAAACAGCCAGTGCTTTCTCTGGGCAGGTTGTCTCTACAGGGGGATAGTAAGGCAAGGCCCGGGGTGGAGGAGGAGACCGGCCCTGCCGCTGCCACTGCACAGTAAGAAAGCTGTGCCTACAGCTTCCTACTTGTGTCAGTGATTGGGCAGCTGCCTAGCCTGCCCAATCATTAAGACAACCATGGTCATAGCATAAAAACACATAATAACAATGACCATTTAAAATTTTTTCTTACTAAATGAAATTTTCTGGGCTAGATCCCATGAAGTTTATAATAAAAATTATTTTAATGTTATATTTTTGAAAAACCAAATGAAAAATTGGCCTTTTTTGGGTATTAAAAATGATCGGGTCCCATTTTAAAAATGTTCTTTTATGGATAGGGATATTAAAGTGTAACAAAGAAAACCGTAGGTGATTTTTATAACTCGACAGGTAAGCTTTGAGTTTTTGGTCCAATTAAATTAACTTCCTTTAAATTAAAATAATTAAAAAAGGGGTTTCCACATTTTTCCCTAAAACAAAGGGGGGAGCCAAGTTTTCCCTTGGGAAAAAAAAACCAACATTTTAAGGGTTTTTCTCTTTTCGGTTTTCCCACCCTGTCATTTGTCCCTGGTAAGTTGAACTGGGGGGCGTGCTTTTGGTTTTTGTCTTTTCTGCTCCCCTTCCCCCCCCCAAATCAGCACACGGGCAGCCGTAAATTTCTATAGGGGGGGGGGGGAAAAGGGGGGTTTTTCCCTCCGGAATTTTCCCCCTCGTGTGTGCCTGCCTGGGTCTTTTTGCAGGAGGGGGGCTGTTTAAAATGAGTGTAAGAGGAAGGGGGAAGTGGTTTGCAATGGGGAGCAAGGGGATGAAATTGGGGTTCCTATATCCCCTCCCTTTAGTTAAACAAGTCCCACATCCCGCAAAAACGGGGCGGGTGTTACTATACTCAGGATGTTCACTAATTTATGGGAGAACATAAATTATTCCCCATCCCTTTTGATCTCTATAGAAATTAGTTTTGTCCCCTTTTTCCCAAAAGCCCACATCTTTGTTTTAGTTAACAGACGGGGGTTCACTGCTGTCACACCCTCTGGTGGGAGAGCAGGAGGAAAAGCAGGGAAAACACGGGGGGTTAAATTTCCGGGGCAGAAAGGGGACACAAAAAGCCAGGCCCTTTCCTCCCCCCCAGAAGCATTCGTGTGGGGGGGTCTCTGCTCTGACCGGGGTCTTAAAAGGGTGGATTTTTTTTCCAGACCTGACACCCGTAAGATAAGGATAAAACCGGGGTTCAGCTGTTTATAAAAAATTTTGAGGTCCTGATTTTTAGTAAAACAAAAAGGGCAGCTAAAAAACATGGGAAACCATTTGTAATAAAAACCCCCTTTATATTGAAAAACTCCCTTGTTTTTTAAAGATCTTTAAATTAAAACCCAATCATTGTAGCGAGACAAACCCCTTTTTTTTAAATTATCCGCTAATAAAGCAGAAATTCTTTTTTTCCAATCTGAATTTACGGACGGTTTCTGGGTTTACTTTAACCGTGTGGGGGAAACGTAACCGGTTTTGAACTTGACCTGTGCCCTCTACAGGTGAGGGGGTAGTGTTAAGTAAATACTTTTTTTTTTTTTTTTGTTTGACAAAGTTTTGCTGCTCTGTCCAACCCTCCATCTCAAAAATTTCCCCTAATTTTGTCGGTTTTTACATCGGAATTTTAACATTACAAAAAACCACAAACACTCAATTAAAGTTCAAAAAATTTTATTTTTTCGGGGGGGGGGAAAATTTTTTACATTTTTTGTATACAATACAGTTTTTTGTCAGGGAAATTGGGACAGTGATTTTTTACAGTGTAAATGGTACAGTTTTGTTAAAATTCCCTTTCAAAAAAAGTTTTGGGACATAGGGTAAATTTGATCTTTTTGGGCCAGAAGTAGACCTTTTTTCATAAGGGGGGGAAAAAACCCCAAACTCCAAAAAATGCAAAGGGGGGAAAGGGGGGGGAAAACCCCCAAAAATTTCAGTTAAACCCCGGGCCCTTAAACATCAAATCGAAAAAAAAAAAAACACTAGCAAATTTCACAATGCCTAAGGGTACAAGTACAATAAAATAAAACCTTTAATAAAGTCCCAGCTAAAAAAAATGTAAAGAATCCAAAAAGAGAAAAAGCCCCAAAAAGGGCGGGCCCCCGGCAAGGAACACCCTACCCTTTATATCTTTTAAAAACTATAAAAAACCCATAATATTTGAAAGACAAAGGGCAAAACCCAAAAAAAAAAAAAGTGGAAAAATGCCCCAAAATCAAAGTTTTAAAAAAAAAAAACACACCAAAAAATACAATTAAAACAAACAACTATTCCACTAAAAATACACCTATTTCCCCTTTTTTACATTTCGTTTCTCCCCATAAAATGGGGTTTTGGGGGCATCAGGGGAAAAACATTGGGAATGGGCCAATTTTCAAAAAATTGTTTTAATTTACTTAGTCCTTCAAAAATTTTATGGTTTAGACAATGAAACAAACAGGTTTCCAGGAACCCCGTGATAACCGGGGGAAGATTTTCGCGCAGGAAAAAAAAAAAAAATGATTGCCGATGAGGAAAGGGTTAACAAAACCCAAAAGTACCCAAACCCATTGCCCTTTATTTTTTCAAAACCCCAAAAAAATGATCCCTTAAAACCCCCTTAACCCCCTCGGTTCCTGGGGGAAAGCAAAATCCGGAGAGTAGCAAACACACCGCCCTAGTCTGGGGATCGCCCCAGAAGTTAAAACGTGCTGCCCCATGTTTCCCCCTTTGATATTTGGCAAATTTTTTCTTTTTTTTTTTGGGTTTTTTGTCCCAAATTTTTTTTGTCATTATTATAGCTTTTTTTATAGTAATTTTAAGATATAGTAGGGTGTTTCCTTTTCCCCGGGCCAAACCCCCTTTTTGGGGGGGGCGGAAAAAACTCCTTTCTGGATTCGTTACATATTTTTAGCTGACGTTATTAAAAAGGGTTTTATTTTTTTGACTTTTACCCTTAGGGGATTGGTACTCTGCTAAATTTTTTTTTTTTATTCATAAGGGGTCAAAAATGGGTTTGGGTTGGGAAAAAAAGATAATTTGTGGTGGGGATGGGGAAATACCAATAGTACAGAAAAAATTTTCCAGTGTATGGTGAGGTAAGGAGATATTGGTTTTATATGAAAGCAAAACCCAAACCAAACTTTTCCCAATTTCCTCTGCAAACCTGCGCAAAATTTTTTTTTTTTGCTTTACTCCTTGGTTGCTTTTAAATTAAAGCCCTTTCTCCCTTTCCTATCAATTTTCACTTTTGGGACCTGTATCCGCCCACTATTGGAACTTTCCCCTAACCCCCCTCTTTATTATCTTTCATCCTAACCAACCCCTTGTTTATCAATTTTTAATTTAAAGGCTACTTTTTTTGACCAAAAACCGGTTCCAAAAAAATATCACATTACCCTATGTTTCCATTGTTTTGGGATGGAATGTAACATTTCGTAACCCTATACACTGTACCAATTTCCTGACAAAACACTCTAATTGTATTACCCCATCTAAACAATTTTTCTTTTATTAAAAACACTTTTTTTAAGCATTTTAAGTTATGGGGTTTTTTAAAATTGTATGTTTTTGGGGTTGCAAGTACCCTTTCCACCCAGCCCCCAACCCCTTTTCCAGGGGACTGGTCATTCTTTTTTATGTTGAGAAGAAACAATTTAAAGATTTTAAAAAGTTTTTGTCCCTCTGTACAGGGATGCTTTTTTCTGGGGGGGAATTCCCAAAAAAGGTGTAGAGCAAATAGTCGGGTTTTTGGGGGAATTTTCTATTTCCCCAAAAAAGGGTTTTAAACATTACCTTCTGTTTTTCCCTTTGATATAATGATTTTTAAAATAAATTTTCGTTTATGAAGATCAACAACAAGGAAAACATCAAAAAAAGACATCTCTGTTTTATTCATGGTATGATTGAACTGAGAGGACTGGGCACAGCAGGACAGGACTGCTCCTACCAGCAGGGATGTGGAAATACTAGAATCAAGGGCCTATTTAGGATTCATTTTTTCCCTGGGGGTTTTTTAAAAATTTACGGGAACAGACTAATTGGGGTTCCAGAGGTTTAAAGGGGGCCCCCTCAGGTGGGAAAAAACCCTTGTACCTTTTTTAAAGGGAAGGGGAAAAAAAAATTGGAGGCCTTTTCCCGCTTGCTTTGGGAAATACAATTGTGAGTTGTCTTATATATGGCGCTATTATCCATAGCTTTAATTATTGCTGATTTGGCTGCTTATTCTAATCTTTTGAGGGGATTTTTATGGGAAAGGGGCCAATTTTTTTAAAATTTCCCAATTTTTAAAACTGTTCCCAAATAAAAAAAAATTTTAAAGGGCAAACCGGGGTTTTTAAGCCATCCTCTTTAAAGATAAATTAAAATTTTAGTTTTTATTTAAAACATTGGGGGACATGAAAAAAAAATAATTTTTGAGGGACCCAATTTTACCCCCTTTTCTCCAAAGGGGAAACCCAAAAGTTTTTCCTTTGGGCCCCGACCCCCTTTTGTAATTTGGGGTTTTTTTTTACATTTTTTACCCCATAATTTTTCAGTTTTTTCATGAATGATTGCTTTTTAAAATTTAAACTATTTTTGGGCTTTAGCAACATTTTTTTGATCTAATTTTGCCACTGGAAACTTTACCTGTTTTTTGGGGGTGGACCCCCTTTTAAGTAAAGCAGCAATCCCCCTACCCCTTAAACTTTTAGGAGAGGGGCCAGGGACCAGGGTGGCCCAATTACCAATTGCCGACTAAAATTGACCCATTCTGGTGGTCTGTATCTGTCAACAGGTCATAATATGTTGTGGTGGAAAAAACCCTTTACAAATATATCCAGAAGCAAAAAACAAGCTGTCGCGATATGTGTAAAAAAATTCAGGATGGCCGACTGTGAAAAAAGCCATTTGATTTCAATTCCCGATGACAGTGACCCAAAATCGTTAAAAAGGCCCGAAAATGTCCTTCCCCCCGGGGCAAAAGGGGTCGATTTTTACTTGTTCAAATTAAAAACCCTTTTTGGCCCAAAAGAAGAGGTTTGGGAGGATCTTTTTTCCCTTTTATGGGGAATTTTATAAAGGTTAATGGTTTAAAAAAACCTACTTTTACCCGTAGGGTCCCGTAATAATAGTTTCTGCGCTTTTTTAAAAGGGGAAAAAAATGGTGACCAAAAGTATGGTCATTTTAAAATTTTTTTTCCCCCCAAATCTTTTAAAATTTTGAAAAAAGCTTTTTCCCAAATTTGGGGGGGACCTTTCATCTTTTTCCCGTGATGAAAAACAGGGGTTTTTTGTTTCCACCCAAAAAGGAAACCCCTAACCAAAAAGTGATGACCCTCTTTAATTAATTTTTAATCTTGGTGATTAGATTTTTACAGGGCAATTTCCCCGGGTTTACGAATGGGATCCCGGGCGTACGTTTGTTCCATTTAAATTTTAATTTTGTGTTAAATTTGGGAACCCGGGGAATAGTGCATCTTAAAAAAAAAATTTTATTCCGAAAGATAATTGAATTTTTCAATAAATTTAAATCCAAAAAAGGCAAAACCCATAAAGTTTCATAGGGTTCATTACAGTTTTAATTACAAATTTTTTATATAATACATTTGTGAAACCTAAAACAAATTTTAAAAAAACCCCGGGGAAAACCTTTTTAAAATTTTTTAAAAGAATTCTAATTTTTTGACATGCACTAGGGATATTTTTTTAAAAAAAGTAACTTTCCCGCACAAAAAAGGGTTTTTAAAGTTTTGGAAAAGTGCAAGTTGGGAAAGGGGTTTTTACATTTTGTTTTGCTGTCTTGCCCCTGTTTAAAAAGATTTCATTTTTCTCATTTTCACCTAATGTGCTGCTGTGGCATGCTGACATGTTGTCATTCCACAGCTACTATCTGCTGTGGAACATGGAACTACAAGTGCCAGCATGCCCCATAAGTCTCCGTTTGTAACTAGGGGTCAGATGTAAGTTTGAACAGTGTAAGTCGGCACTGCCTGTAATGTGTGTCACTACCCTGAGATACTCACCTATATATCCGTTATGATCGTGACACCATATTGAGTGATATTTGGACATTGTTTTTTGTTGGTTGCTTTGGTGTCTGCATGCCAAGAGGAGAGTAATAGGTTGTTTTAACTGAGTAGTTAAAGGCAACATTTTAACCATAGATTAATATTCCCTAGCCAGTGATAAAATTGGCCTTCAAGTTACCCAGACGGAGCACGAGCAGGATATGCTGGACGTCTAAATTTTGGAGCCTTCTAATGTAGGGTCCCACCTGAAATGAAGTCACTTTGTCACTGGTTTTGCCATCTTCTCATAGCACATCCATCTCAGGTCCAGTAATTAACACATACACTACCGGCCATCTACATGATACAAATTCATCAAAACAGGCCACCTTCTTCCATTGCGTCATGGTAAAGTTCTTATGCTCATATGCATATTGTTTTCCTTTTTGGCAGTGGACTACTCTGACCAGTCTGCCATTATATAGCCCCATAAACACCAAACTACATACAGTGCTCTATGTGTTCTGATGCCTTATATTTTAACTATTGTCAACATTTTCAGAAATTTGTAGCACAGTATTTCTTCTGTAAGATCAGACCAGATGGGCTAGCTTTCACTCCCCAGGTATATCAATGAGTGTTGGGTATCCATGACACTGCCACCAATTCACTGGTACTTCCATATTGTGAACACCTCACATGACCTGCTGTTTTGGAGATCTTATGAGTCAGTTGTTTAACCATCAGAATTTGGCCCTTGTCAAAGTCACTCAGGCCCTTATTCTTGCCGACTTTTCCTGTTGACTCCAACACATCAAGAACTGACCGTTCACTTGCTGCCTAATTTATCCCACCCTCTGACAGGTGCCATTGACACAAGATAATTAATGTTATTTAATTTAACTGGTTTTAATATTATGGTTGATTTATTTAAAGGGGGTGTCTCACTACATTGATTCATCTAACCTCCATCCTGTTTTCTTGGTTTCATTTTGAATTCAGAGGCATGTTTACTGGCTTCTACTAGGCTGCAGTGGAAGCCAGGTCTGTAGCTATAGCAACCAGTGCTGGCAGCCTATCATGAGAGATTGAACAGGTCTGTAGCTATAGCAACCAGCGCTGGCAGCCTATCAGGATAGATCAAACAGGTCTGTAGTTATATCGACCAGTGCAGGCAGCCTATCATGAGAGATGGAACAGGTCTGTAGCTATAGAGACCTGAGGAGCTGGTGCAGCCCATACAAGAGGGGATATCTAGGAATAGGTAGGACACTGTTAATGGACACATATGACAAAGTTAGTTGTTTTTGTAAGATCTTTAACATAAAAAGCAGTCAGTGTAGTGAGACAACCCCCTTAACTTTAAAGTATTAGTTAAGAGAATTTTCCTGAAGAACAGATTAACAATGGGGAAAAAATCATGTGTGCACAAGTGATACAACTTGTCCAAAAGATACTTTTTTGAATGGACTAGCCCTCAATAAAACAGTTAGGAGGGAATGAGGTTTTTGTGAGATTTTCCTCATTAGGCTTTCATTTTTATACCAAAATCAGATCCCAAAAACAATCTCCTACCATTGTTTCTATCGTCTTAGATCAAATTTCCAGAGGTAATGAAAAGAACAACTAATTGAATGGAGGAATGGAATCAATAAGTGGAGTAGACGGGATGTTCTGTTGTAAAGGACAAGCAGACAAGCAGTCTTTTAAAGGAAAAGGAAATTAATTCTACCGTATATTTAAAGCAGTTACTGAAATTCTTGGATTAGGGGAGAGCGCAATGAAATGAGGAGGGTACAGAGCTAATGAGTGTGCCAGTGGGGAACTTGTATAATACTAGCACCAATATCACTGTGGTTATAATACCTCTGCTGTGATGTTTTTATTATACCTGTATTGTGATATCAGTTATCATACCTGTTTTATGATGTCTACATACTTATTATACTGTACAATAATGTCTCTGTAGTTATTATCCATGCATTGTGCTATCTCTGTATTTATAATACCTGTATTGTGATGTCTGTGCTTTTATTGTGCCTGTATAGTAATGTCTGTCTTTATTATATCTGTATTATATGTCTCTGTATTTAGTTTACCCACATTATAATGTCAGTTATTATACCTGTATCACGATGTACCTGTATTTATTATACCTATAATGTGATGTCAATATAATTATCATCCCTGTATTGTGATTTCTATGCATTTATCATACCTGTATTATGATGTCACTGTATTTATTATACTGTTCAGTAACGTATTAAACCTGTATTATAATGTCACTGTGTTATAATGTACTGTAAAGTCTCTGTATTTATTACACTGTACTTGTATTATGATGTATCTGTATTTATCATGCCTGCACTCTAATGTCCGTAATTTATTACACCTGTATTGTGATGTCAATTATAACACCTGTATTATTATGTCTATGTACTTATTATACCTGTATCATGTCTTTGTATTTATTATACCTGTATTGTGATTTCTATGCATTTATTATCCCTGTATTGTGATGTCACTATACTTATTACACCTGTTCTGTAATGTCTCTGTATTTATTATACCTGTAATGTGATTTCTATGCATTTATTATCCCTGTATAGTGATATTGCTATATTTATTATCCCTGTATTGTGATCTCGGTATTTATTATACCTGTAATGTGAGGTCTCTGTACTTGTCATACCTGTATTGTGATGTCAGTTATTATACCTGTTCTGTAATGTCTCTGTATTTATTATACCTGTAATGTGATGTCACTTTATTTACCACACCTGTAATGTGATGTTAGTTATTATACCTGTTCTGTAATTATTATACCTGTAATGTGATGTCACTGTATTTACCAAACCTGTATAGTCATGTCTCTGTACTTGTAATACCTGTATTGTGATGTCACTAGATTTATTATCCCTGACTAATGGTCTCTATTTTTGCAGTTTTACAGTATACATAATGTTATCAATTTTAAACTGGATTGAGATTAGGAGAATTCACATGCTACGCTAGTGCCCTGATCCCAAGTTCACAAAAACTTGCTTTCACCTATAAGAATGAACATTGTTAGGAGTACACAATACGAGTTCCCTGTTACAAAACTGTGAGTTATGGTAGTGTTACTGCGGTGAATCACAGAAAAATACCACACTTACTGATATAGAGACAGGTCAAAAATTCCATTTCCAGCAGGAGACAAAAAGCCCCAGGGCCACATGAGAGAAATTACACAGTGCAGAACACTGGTTAACAAATTACTCACATATCCATGAGAGGGTGCCCACCTTGTAATAAATGTGCATGCCTGAGTAATACAAAAATAGGTTAAAAACAATTTCACACCAATATGCCGAAAAGCTGCAGTACCATACAGCTGAAATTGCAAAGTGCAAAGTACTAGTAAACAACCACTTACACACCTACTATTCACTAGTCCAGTGGCCACGTATTATTGGATTTGCACATACATAAAGCTGCCAGTTATACGGTTACATGTTGTGCACCATACCCATACTATTGGATCAGGCTACCTGACTAGCATAGTCCAAGAACACAACACAAAATACTGACGTCCTATAATCCCAACATCGCAGGAAATAGCAAGAAAGGTGGATTGTGAACCTTGCCTTTACTTCCAGCTAGAAAGTGAATAAAAGACCTGAAGTCCATGCAGATAAAGGGGAAAGTAGCTTAGTGCTGGACGCTGTGCAGGGGCCATGTTCCATTAGGTAGCTCAGCTTTATGCTGTTCAGTTTGGTGGGAGATAGAACACAGACAAAATGATAAAGGTAGTATGTTAGCAAATTCTGACAATGGTTTTTAATCCAGTTGGTTTTCCTCGAATTCTATGATCTGCATCAAGGGAAAAGTATTAAACGTAAAGTATTAGTTGATATTTTAGCCAACTACACAAAATCACCATTGCTGCTGTGATAGTAGTAGGGCACGGAGCAAGGTCATGTTGAAACACCCAGTTTATATTAGGAAACATCTAGTCAAACAATATCCATGTATTGGGTGGTGAACATCATTTCTGAGATGCATTGCACGAAAAAGCCCCACTACACAATGACTCCAGGGGCATGTTTTACACTCTGGTCACATCCTTTCATTGGTGGTACACGAAGATGCTGTGATTTATCACGGCCGAGACTCGACTCAAATTTTCCACAGTCCATGATGGATGTTTGTGAGCCCACTGGAGACTCTTCTTCTTGTTCATTACTTCTGTAAGGCTTGTTTTTTAGTTTTTGAGTTCTCAGTCCCATGGAAAACAGTTCTCACAACAACAACACAACTGAAGTTTGCCCTTCTTGTGTCAATTCTCCGAAACAGCTGAAACAGATCTTGTGCAAAATATCCTTTTCTCAAAGTAATGACAGTCTTCCCTGCCTAGCTTTTCTGTCACTGTTTGTTTTCTTCTATCAGGTGTTTTAGCAGCCGTGATACAAGAAAATGAGAACACTTCAACTTCTGTGCACTAGTTGTCTTACAGTAGGATTTTCTTTTGCTGGGTTCTGGATGACAATGATCTTCCATTAGGATGTAGGGGGTGGGACCACACCCTACGAACAGTATAGTATTTACAATACAATACAATATATACAATACAATACAATATATAATATAAGGTATATTGGGATATATTGTATATTTATATGTGTATTGTGTATATACAGGATAGTTAGGGGTTACTGACTCAACACTTTATTGAGGGCAGGAAGTACTTTCAGGTAAAGAAGCCAATCAGTGGAAGAAGGAGGAAGAGGTTGCAGGTACCAGGGATGTTGCTAGGGTCTTACAACATCCAGTGCCAGGGCCCTTTGTGTTACATTTTCCCCAATAAGGCTAGGTTGGCATTTTTCACGCCACAGCATGAGCTGCGGCATGGATTTTAACAGAGAAAAGAACTTATGTTTCTGTCAGTACTTTTACATGTATTACACAGAGATACTGTCCATCACCTCAGCAGTCACTGTACAATGAAAATCAGCCCTGAAAAATTAGCTTTTTCAAAAGTGCTTATTTATGTATGATAGTGTAATACCTTGTAAATAGCATCATACTGTTACCAAATAGTACACCTATATATGGAGCAAATATACTATGCATATGATTGTTACTAAAAGAAAAAATCCTACATACCAAGATCCAATAGTATTACTACTTAAGGCCCAAACAATCCTGCCAACCCATGACCAAATGCAATCACCACATGTGACTACCAGTGTACACAGGCTCTGCAAACGAATAAGTGATTACACTGCAGTTACATCCAGTGACTCACAAATGACATCTTCCCTGATGAATCATTCACTTTCCTTATTCTTCTCCATCCGGTCCAGACCGCCATAATGTTTTCTCCCGGCCATGACTCATCTCTGAAGAATTTACCATACAAAAATTTTAGAATCTTCACTTCCTCAGCACCTCTTTTCCTACCAACCTATCTCCTGGGAGGGTTTTATATTTCTCTCAACATGGGAGCCAATATAGAAAAGCATCCCTCACAGCCACCCGATTTCCTATGATAGGAAAACTGAGTGACTGCTGTGGAGATAGGGGAGTCACCCATTGTTACTATATAGGCAATTATTAGGTTGGTGGGTCAATAGACCCCATAGTAGGTAGGTAGATATATAGATTAATTCAGTAGGTAGATATATGACATTCCTAGAAGTTAGATAGCTATATATCGCCCGTTGTAGGTAGTTTACATAGGGAGTTAGACATATACGACTCCAAGTATGTAGGCAGGTATATAGGATCCCCCAGTAGGTTAGTAGGTCTATAAGTCCTCTCAGGATCTAAGGATACGCATACCATTGAAAAGACCGCTGGTGCTCAGAGCCCACAGCAGCATCCTGGAAGCCATCCTCCCCTCCCCACATGGGGTGATTGCCAGTTCGTGGCAGTAGCAATTTTGTCTGGGGCACAAGTCCCAGTTAAAACTGCCTGGAGGCTCCCCTGGCAGGCACACAGATAAAAGGGAGTTTGTCATGTGCTGGTCAGTATTATTGTGTTAGTTCAGTAGTTCTGTGTTAGAGAAGTAGTTTTTTCAGCATTGAGATCCTTCTCTCACTAGCTAGCAGTGAGGAGCACAGGCTGCAGCCTAACATCTGCCTGGTGGCTCACAGGAGGAAGTGAGAGAGAAAGAAGAAGCGGGGACAGGCAGATGGGAGAGTGGTAGTGAAAGTGAAGAAGTTAGGACAGCTTGGGGAACTGTCTTGGGAGAGTGGAAGGAGTAAGTATGTTGAGTTAGGACAGCAAGAGGAACTTTCCTGGGAAAGTGGAAGTGGAGCTGAGGACAAGGAGACCTGAGGAAGTAGCTCAGGGAGCTTATTGAAGAGAGCAAATAGACCACTGTCAAGACCACTAAAAAAGACAGAGGAGAAAAGGGCCTAAGGAAAATTTGTTTGCGAGACAAATGCCGAAAAAGAGAAGTGTGTAAAGCCTGTTAAAATGATCTACATATTGAAGTGTTGTAACTTGTTATGAGTCCTTTGAGTAAAGCCTGCAAATCCCAAGCGGCGAGTCTATGTGGTTCTTCTAGCACGGTGAGATACGGTATTGCTACAGAATTGCCCAATGATAGCACTTGACTAGATCCAATAACCACTGCCCAGATGCTCTGGCATGGATCTGAGGATAGATCCTTGAGAATAAATGCCTTTATATTTAATTTACCGGAGAGTTTTTAGACCTTCCCAAATTGTTGATCAATGTAACATCTACAGGACTTGTCAATTACAATCCTCCATTAATGCAATCTCCAACTGATTGTCCCACTTCTAGGTGACAGCTACTTCACTGCTTTTCATGATGCTGGTCAAGTGCCATGGATGAGTTAGTTAAACCTCATGTTTTAATAATCTGATTATTATTATTATTGTCCATACTTATGGTTAGATTTGATGTTGTTCCTTTGAGGATGCTACCTTATGTTTTTTTTTTTTCTTTGACCTAATCTGCAACCCTGCTTGTTGGGGAGATAGGAGGTACTATGCATTATACCCAATGATGCCCCAGTTCTTCCTTTGTTTAGTAACATGTCTTTTTTATACCATCCCATACACCAACATGTGGCACTTCAGCTATTGTGAAACTACACTCCCACCATGCTGAGAGTGTGCTGTCCACAGTTATGGCTTCCAGTTGTCGCCCATTCATATTACATATGAATTCACTTTAAATTTATTATATGCAATGTTCATGTGTTTGCTGCCACCCTATGGCCATTGTTTGCAACTGTTTGTTATGGTTATGTTTTATGTATAGACGCCAACGGATATCCGGATGTGTGTCCCGCACGGAACGTTCAATACCGAAAAATCCAAGAATCGCTAAGCGGTAAAATCCAGCCACTTTATTGATTCCAATAATACAGCAATGCAACAACAGCACCCCCTCGCTGGTGAAGTAACACAGACGCGTTTCAGGTACATGACCCTTGCTCACTGTGATAGCAGAGATGCTGCCACCCTGCTTTTAAAACAATGTAAAGTGAATCACCATTCAATTTTCTGTCACATGACATGGATACAAAGGGAAGCACAAAAAATCCGTACTGGACCAGTTAAGTTTTTTGAAACTATGTTCTATACCACCTGCATCTATGTAAACAAAACAAACCTCAGTATCAATCACTATGGAAAATTGTATGTTATGACAACATCATTTTAAAATTATATTCTAATAAATGTATAACATGTCCGTGCGATAGTTAAGACCCTCCGGTCTTCTGGTTCCCAACCTAAGGATCCATTGTGCCTCCCTTTGCCTCACCAATTTGGTCCAGTTTCCACCTCTCTATGGACGTGGAATCATATCTATGACATAATAATTAAAACTCGTAACATGGCTCTTAGTGCTATACCCTCTTGTAACACCTTTGTTAGTTTGCTTTGGAAATGTTTTGTGGGGTCCTCTCTACTTTTTCAATATGTGGCACTGTCATCTAGGATTTTGTGTACCTGTTTCACATAGAGACCAGCGTCTAGTACCACAGTGGCCCCCCCCTTTGTCGGCCCTTTTGACAATGAGGTTTTTGTTGTCTTTTAACTCTTTAATAGCTTTCATCTGAGACCAGGATTTTTTGTGTTCTCTTTGTATCCATGTCATGTGACAGAAAATTAAATGGTGATTGGTTTTACATTGTTTTAAAAGCAGGGTGGCAGCATGTCTGCTATCACAGTGAGCAAGGTCGTGTACCCGAAACGCGTCTGTATTACTTCACCAGTGAGGGGGTGCTGTTGTTGCATTGCTGTATTATTGGAATTAATAAAGTGGCTGGATTTTACCGCTTAGCGATTCTTGGATTTTTCGGTATTGAACGTTCCGTGCGGGGCACGCATCCGGATATCCGTTGGCGTCTATACGTACTTCCGCCGGGCTGGCGGCGAATTCGGAGCGGACAACAGCCACATGTTGAACCCCACACAGTGGAAGGATAGAAGTCCAAAGAGGTGAGCCGTATCTTTGTTTATGCTTATGTTTTATGTATTTCCCATATCACCTTGCTTCATGTTTCTTTTCCTGTTCTGTGAAGCCACATCCTGTCTTGCTTCACTGTAGTGGAGACTCTATCTTGTCCAGATATGTTCGCATGGAGCTCTGAGGAGAAATCTTTTTGACCGCATTTGTATATCGTGTGTGTAATCTCAAGGTACAGTGAATAAACTACCCTGAAGACACATCCATTGTATTTACCTTACTGGATTCCCACTTTGTAATATAGCGAGTTCACTATATATCATATGCTTGTGCAGAAACTTCTCACAACCCTCCAGGGAGCTCTCTAACGTACATCAGTGACAGAATAGAGAGGTTTTACCTTTTCAACAGCAGGAGAACCACAGGTTGGTAAACACTGCCCTACAGAGAGTTTTTTAACAGATGTAAACTGTGTACTTGCTTTTCTAATCTAACATAAAAGTGCAACATGGTGGTTCAGTGGCTTCCAACCCCAGTGATTGTCTTGCAGTGCTGAGGTTCTGTGTCAGGTTCTGTAACGACTGGGTGTAGCGGATCCACTGGGCCACCGCAGGCTCTTTAAACTTGACAGAGCCAGCGCGCGTGCGCCCTAAGGAGCAGGGACGCAGGCACCGGCCGGGAGCAGGAGCGTGGTCCAGTAAGAGAGGATTCCTGTGGCCGCGGGTGCCCCCGCAAATCGCAACACCGCCTTCTGCGGGCGCAGAGGTACATGCCGGGGAACGAGTGCGCCCGCAGCCCGGACCACGGGCTGCGGCGCTACTCGTAACACTACCCCCCCCTTCAGTCTCCCCCTTCTTTTGCCCTGAAGAAATCTCTAGAGTAATCCTCGGTCCATGATGTTGCCTTCCGGCTCCCAAGATCTCATCTCGGGCCCGAACCCCTTCCAATCAATAAGGAAAAACGTTTCCCCCTGATCTTTTTCATGGCCAGAATTTCCTTCACGGCAAAGACATCTGAAGTATCGGCCACCGGGGCAGGAGGGGACACCCTCCGAGCGTATCTGTTCAAGGTGACTGGTTTAAGTAGGGAAACATGGAAGGAGTTCAGAATTCGCATCGAGGGGGGAAGCTGGAGCTTGTAGGCCACGCGGTTGATTTTCTTCAGGACCTCAAAAGGACCGAGGTAACGAGGACCCAGTTTGTAGGACGGAATCTTCAGGCGGATATATTTGGAGGATAACCAGACCTTATCCCCAGGAGCAAACGAGATCTCCTGTGCTTTTTCGCTTGCCGCTTCACCCGGGCGGAGGCCTGATGCAAAGATCGCCGCGTGTCGCTCCAAACAGTCTTCAGGTCATGGATGAGGGTGTCCACGGCAGGAACGTCAGAGACCGATGACAGTGGGAGGAGTGGGCGGGGATGTAGTCCATAAACCACAAAAAATGGAGAAGCGCCCATAGAATCCGAGTCTAGAGAGTTGTAAGCGAATTCTGCCCAGGGTAACAAGCCTGCCCAATCGTCTTGCTGGGCCGACACAAAGTGGCGTAAATAATTCTCCAAGATCTGGTTGGTTCTTTCTACCTGCCCGTTAGTCTGTGGATGGGAAGCGGAGGAGAAGTCCAGGTCCATTTTAAGCTTAGAACAGAGGGACAGCCAGAATCTGGAGACAAACTGAACCCCACGATCTGACACAACGTGTCGAGGAAGGCCATGCAAGTGGAAGACATGCAGGAAGAAGAGGGTCACAAGACGCGGCGCAGATGGCAACCCGGGCAGAGGTACAAAGTGTGCCATCTTGGAAAACTGATCAACGATGACACAGATGACTGTACTACCCACCGACAGCAGAAGATCCGTGATAAAGTCCATGGCAATATGGGACCATGGGCGGTCCGGAATGGGCAAAGGCAGAAGCAACCCCGCAGGCTTGAGGTGGGGTGTCTTGTTGCGGGCACACGAGGAGCACGAGTCCACAAAATCCTTCAGATCCTTGACTAGGTCAGGCCACCAATAGTAACAACCAATGAGCTGCGCCATCTTTCGAGCTCCCGGGAGGCCGGCAATCTGAGAGCCATGACCCCACTTCAGGATTTCCTTTCGAAGCGCCGGACATAGGACTTGCCCGGAGGTATCTGCCGCAAATCCACCTGGTCCGCAGTGATCAGACGGTCTGGAGGAATAATATGACAAGGAGGAGACTCCTCCCCCACGACATCCAAAGCCCATGACAGGGCATCAGCCTTCATGTTTTTCTCGGCTGGGCGGAAATGGATCACGAAATTGAACCATTAAAAGAAGAGGGACCACCGGGCCTGCCTGGGATTAAGGCGCTGAGTGGTCTGAAGGTATGTGAGGTTCTTGTGGTCCGAGTAGATGGTAACTGGGTGGCGTGCCCCCTCAAGCAGATGGCCAACAGCTCTCCGTCTCCAATAGTGTAGTTCTTTTCAACTGGGGAGAACGTTTTAGAAAAGAACCCACAAGTGACTGTCTTGCACTTGGAATCCCACTGGTGGAGCACTGCCCCCACAGAGGGGCGTCCACCTCCAGGAAGAACGGTTTCTTGGCGTCTGGACGAGACAGGATGGGAGCCGAGGCAAAGACTGTCTTGAGCTGAGAGAATGCGTCTTCAGCCGCCTGTGGCCACACCTTAGGATTGCCGGTCTTCTTAGTCAGGGCCACAATAGGAGCCACCAGCGACGAAAAGTGGGGAAGAAACTGGCGGTAGTAGTTTGCGAATCCCAAAAACCGCTGGATGGCCCGAAGGCTGACCGGATGAGGCCACTGCAGGATGGCAGACAGCTTGGCCCGGTCCATCTGAAGTCCCTTGGCAGAGACACTGTACCTAAGGACGGGTAAGCTAGACCGATGAAACTGACACTTCTCCAGCTTGGCATACAAGTGGTTCTCACAGAGACGTCTAAGAACCTGGCGCACATGGAGATGGTGGGACTTTAAGTCAGGCAAGAACACCAAAATATCCTCCAGGTATACTACTACGCAGGAATATAGAAGGTCTCGAAATATTTAGTCAACAAATTCTTGAAAGACTGCCTGGGCATTGCACAAGCCGGACGGCATTACTAATACTCAAAATGGCCGTCACGGGTGTTAAACGCCGTCTTACACTCGTCCCCTCGCTGGATGCAGATGAGATTATAAGCCCCACATAAATCCAATTTGGAGAAAATCCTGGCTCCGCGGAGCCGATCAAAGAGCTCTGTGATCAGCGGTAACAGATAACGGTTCTTCACGGTTATCTTATTCAGACTGCGATAATCTATACAGGGGCGTAGTGAGCCATCTATTCTCTCCACGAAGAAGAAGCTGGCACCGGCTGGAGACGTAGACTTGCACATAAAGCCCTTCTTCAGATTTTCTTGAATATATGCCGGCATGGCCTCGGTCTCGGAAACCGACAGCAGATAAACCCAGCCACGAGGAGGGCTCATGCCAGGTAGCAGGTCAATGGAACAGTCGTAGGGACGATGTGGAGGCAAGGTCTCCGCCTGCCTCCACAAGGTCTTGGTATTCCGCAGGTATGCCTGGCAGGGATTCCGAGGGCGTTGATGGAGAAGTGGGAGGAACCCGGGCGAGGTGCAACCAGACAACAGGAGTGACAGTCTGGCCCACAACACATTTTCCAGTTAAGCTAGGGGCTTGGTACTGCCGCCATGGCAGCATCAACAGGATCGCTGAAGTGGAGCAGGGAAGCACACGATTTTCTCCTTGTGAAGCACCCCGACATGCAGGAACACCGGCTCAGTGCGGAATTGGATGGAGTCCCTCAGGAGTTCTCCGCTTACCGAGGAGATGGCCAGCAGCTTCTTAAGGCGAGTCAGCAGAAGATGAAGCTTCGTCACCAAGGCTGCGTCCATAAAATTCCCGGCGGACCTTGAATCCAGAAAAGCGGGCAATTGGATTTGCACTCTGGACCCAGACCCGTAACGCGTAGTCCCCAACGGAGGAGTCACCTTGACACAGATCAAAAGGGCTGTCTCGGCGTTTGAGGCAGGCGCAGGTTCCTCGAAGATGTTGCGGAACCCTGCCAGGAAAGCCTGGAGGTTGGATGTCACTGGGTCGCTTCTGCCCCAAAGTGGAGTGGCTCAGGCCAGGGCTTTCCCAGAGAGAAGACTGACCACGAAAGCCACCTTGGAGCGCTCTGTAGGAAATTGGTTGGCCATGAGTTCCACGTGCATGGAGCATTGCGTGATGAACGATTTAGGGTCACCATCAAATTTCGTCGGTAGCGATAACCGAAGCTTAGTGACGACGGTTGCCACAGCAGCAGAAGACGTGACCTGCTGAGAGGACGGTGGCTGGCGTGACTGAGAGGAGAGGAATTGCTGCACCATAACGGATAGCTGATGCAGTTGCTGAGCCTATTGCGACAGTTGCTGAGTCTGCTGGGCCACGATGGTGGTGAGATAGGCAACACTGGGTAACGGCATCTTGGCAGGATCCATGGCCGATTCCAACTGTAACGGCTGGGAGTAGTGGATCCGCTGGACCACCGCAGGCGATGGTACGGGCCACACCAGGGAGCGGAGTCTGTGGGTCCCGGTTTTCACCAGAGCCCGCCACAAAGCGGGATGAACTTGGTGTGGTGGGATTCCACCAGGTTGCTACCCCTGATGTGACTTGCCTGCGGCGGTAGCCGAGGTGCGATGCGATACAGAATCGGCAGGCGAACGGCCAGAAGGTCAGGGCAGGAAGCGAAGATTCGTGGTCGAAGGACGTGCGCAAACGGGACTGGTACACGGAGAAGGCTAACCGGAATTCTAGAAGGCTTCCTCGCATAGGTACAGGCGCTATGGAATCAGCGGGGACCAGGAACAGGTGGAGCCTTAATATAGGGTCAGCGGCAGGCGTTCCCAATTAGCGGCACGCTGGCCCTTTAACCCCTTCCCGACATTGGGCGTATGCATACGCCCTAGCGGGAAGTGACTTCCCGCAAATGGACGTATGCATACGCCCTGGCGATCGCGCGGGCTTGCGGGCGAGCCGCGCGCGATCGCGACATGGAACCAGCGGTAAATTACCGCTGGCTTCATGCCCCATCACCCGCGGCCGGAGCTCACGCATCATTACCGCAGCCTGTCATGGCCGCAATATTGAAGGCGCAGGCAGGAGGAGTGAGCTGACTATGCCTACGATCGGCGAGGCAGCGGCAGAGATGCCGCTTGCCTGTCTCCTACCAGACTCCAAGGATGCTTTCTGAAAGCATCCGGGTAGTCTCGTGACGTCACCATGCCCACTATGCATTGTGGGCAAGGTATCACTAGTTGCCATGGCGACCTCTGCACAGTAGTAACGCTGTGCACAGATCGCCTCTTCAAACAGCAATCTAATGATTGCTGTTCCCCAATGAGGATTTGCTGTTACAAATCCTCACTGGGGAAAAGTAAAAAAATTTGAAAAAGTAAAAAAAAAAGTAAAAAAGTAAAACACAAACACAAAAAATAAAATTAAACCATGTACACTGCAATTTTCCCCTTTACAAACGCTAATCGCCCCAAAAAAGATCAAAAATAAATAAAGTACCCATATTTGGTATCGCCGTGTGCGTAACGGCCCACCCTATAAATCTGTCATGTTAATTAACCCGTACGGTGAACGCCGTAAAAAACAAAATCAAGAAACAGTCACAGAATTGCGATTTTTGTACATCCTGCAGCACATAAAATGGAATAAAAAGCGATCAAAAACTCATATAAATGCCAAAGTTGTACCAATTAAAACATCAGTTCATCCCGCAAAAAAAAAGTCCTTACACGTCTCTGTATACGGAAAAATAAAAAAGTTATGGCTCTCAGAAGACAGCGATGCATAAATATTATTTAACACAATAAAAACACTTTTTTTTTTTTAAAGTGCTTCCAAATTAAAAAAAAATATATAAATAGGGTATCGCCGTAATCGTATCGACCCAGAGAGTAAAGCTAACTGGTCATGGATACTGCACGGTGAGCGCTGTTAAAAATAAAAATAAAAAACACTACTAGGATTGCAGTATTTTCTTCACCCTGCCTCCCAAAACACGGAAATAAAACTGATCACAAACACTTGTTCCCCCAAAAAGGATACCAATAAAAACATCAACTCATCCCGCAAAAAACAAGCCCCTACACAGCTCCGTACACAGAAAAATAAAAAAGTTATGGCTCTTAGACTATGGCGATGCAAAAACGTGTTTTCCTTTTTGAATAAAAGTGTTTTTATTGTGTAAAAGCAGTAAAACATAAAAAAATACAAATTGGGTATCGCTGTAATCATATCGACCTGCTGAGTAATACTAGCATGTCAGCTACACTGCACGGTGACCGCTATAAAAAATAAAAATAAAAAACACTACCAGAAATGTTGTATTTTGTTCAAAATGCCTCACAAAAACCTTAATAAAAAGTGATCAAAGCGGCATATGCCCCCCATCATGGTACTAATAAAAACGTCAACTCATCCCACAAAAAACAAGCCCATAATCAGCTCCATATACAGAAAACTGAAAATGTTATGGCTATCAGAACAGGACAACATAAAAACGCAATTTTTTATAGACCTATTTCTATTGTGTAAAAGTAATAAAACATAAAAAAACTATATAAAATCTATATCATTGCAATTGTACCGACCCCCATAGTAAAGATATCCTATCATTTATACTGCACGGCGAACGCTGTAAAATTGAAGCCCAAAAAACAATGGTGGAACTGCGTTTTCCCCTCATTTTCATAGCCCAATGCAAAAAAAAAAAAATTTGTAACACCTGTGCACCCTAAATGCACAATACACCCCTAGATGAGATCTATGAGGCGTGCTGAATCCAAAATGGGGTGGCTTCTGGAAGGTTTCACCTGTTCTGGTACTTTGGGGGCTTTGTAAATGCGACATGGCCCCACCAAAATCTGCGCTCCAAAAGCAAAATAGCGCTCCCTCCCTTATACGCCCTGCCATGCGCCCAAACAGCAGTTTACACCCACATGTATGGTATTGCCGAACTTGGAAGAAATTGCGTAACAAAGTTTTGGGTCCTTTTTTTACCAGGATGCCTTGTAAAAATTAAACATTTTCAGCTAAAATTGCAGATTATTGGAAAAAAAAATTTTATTTCATTTTCACAGCCTAACGCTAAAAATTTTTGTGAAACACCTGTGGGGTCGATATACTCACTACACCCCTGTATATATTCCTTAAGGGGTGTAGTTTCCAATATGGGGTATTTTTAGGGGCATTTATTAAGTTTTAGCACCTTAGGGTGTCCGCAAACCTGAAATGGCCCCTAAATAAAATCGTAATGAAAATGAGACCCCAGAGTCCAGTAGGTGCTCCTCCTATTCTGGGGCTTGTGGTTGAGCCAAATAATGCACTAGGGCCACATATGGGATATCTCTGAAAACAGCAGAATCTGGGGAATCAATATTAAGTTGCATTTCCCTGATCACATTTACCGTATTCTTGTGAATAATGTATAAAAATTGAAAATCTGCAAAAAAAGTGAAATTTTGAAATTTCACTTCCACTTTGCTTTAATTCCTGTGAAACACCTAATGGGTTAATAAACTTCCTAAATGCGGTTTTGAATACTTTAAGGGGTGTAGTTTCTTAGATGAGGTCATTTATGGGGGTATCTAACATACAGGTCAATCAAAGTCACGTTAGAACTAGACGGGTCCCTAAAAAATGTATATTGCAAATTTTCTTGAAAATTTGAAAATTACTACTAAATTTTTAAGCCCCCCTAATGTCGTAAAAAATAAAAAAGACATTTAAAAAAATGATGCCAAACTACAGCAGACATATGGTAGATGCTAGTTATAAACTATTTTGAGTGGAATATCTATCTGTCTTACATGCAGAAATTTTTGAAGTTTGAAATTGGTAAATTTTTCACGATACTTTGATATTTTTCACAAATAAACAAGCATTTTTTGTACCAAAATTTCTTACTATCTTAAAGCACAATGTGTCCCGAGAAAACAATCTCTGAATCACATGGATGGGTGAATGTGTCAAAAAGTTATTCTCACATAATGTGACACATGACAGATTTCAACAATGAGGCTCTGTCAGAGAGGCCAAAACTGGCTCCGGCGGTAAGGGGTTAAATTTGACAGAGCCGGCGCGCGCGCACGCCCTAAGGTGCGGGGACGCGTGCACGGGCCGGGAGCAGGACCGTGGTCCGGTGAGAGAGGTACATGCCGGGGAACGAGTGCGCTACTCATAACACTCTCCTCATGTTTGTATGGGTTTTCTTCTGGTGATTTTGTTTCCTCTCATACTACAAGAACACATTGAGGTTAATCAGCTTCTTAAAAAAATTGCCTGTCATGTGTATGTTGCTTAGATTAGGGAAATTAGATTGTGAGGTCCATTGGAGACAGGTAAATACTATCATGAATGATAACAATTTTTGTACAGCACTCTGAAATATGTTTTTAGTAAATAAGTAGAAAAATATCTAAATATCTAAATGGAGGTGGCAAGCGTCCTTAGTAAAGCTATATTTGCCTTGATATTATGGGTGTGACAACAGACATGTCAGCTGCCATGGGGTCCAGAGATTGAAGGGGCCCACTGAAGTGGAAAAACATTGAACCTTTATGTAAATAACAATGAGTTAGTAACGCTATATAACAGAAAACGACCATGTAGGTTCTCTGATACATGACATTATTCATACCTATAATTATTGTTACTTATGCCGTTGTTTCAGTTTCTTGCCATCTCATTTTGCTATGGGGTCCTATGAATTATAGTTATGCCGCTACTTTACACTATTTGGTTATTCAATTTGCTTCTACATGACTACTATATGACACATCCTATCACAGGGCCACACAGCAAAATGAGATTGGCCCCTAACAACTAATGACAGGAACTTAAACAGGAGAATCAGCAATGTCGGACTGAGGTGCCTGAGGCTCACCAGTAGAGCTGATTTTTGGGGCCCACCAGTGGAGTCGAGTCTTAATGCCCACCAGTGGAGTTTATTCTTGGGCCCATTAATGGAGTTAATTCTACGTCTACTGTACATGACTCTTGCTCTCTGCCTCTTTTTCTTTGCTTTTTTTACCTGAAAGAGGCCCACTGTGCACAGGGGCCCACTGGAGGTTTTCTCTACTCCCCATTGGGCCAATCTGGGCCTGAGCATAAGCACCAATAATTACAGATAAAACATAGTACCGCTATGTATCAGATAGCTTACATAGCAGTGCTAGATAGCAGAAAAAAACTAATTTGTCCTTTCTTATACAAAGATACCATGTTTTTACGTGTATGGCCCTCCCTGAAGGTACAGCCCCATAGCCGCTTTCGTGACTGCTGTGACTACATTTCCGTCCATGCCTATACTTCACCTTGTGCTGCATAGATGTCTCCCCTTCCCTCCCAGCTTTGCTGAAAATATTCTCCCACTACTTAAAGGGGTTTTGCCATGATAAACAATGATGGCATATTGAGAGAATATGCCATCATTGTTTCATAGGTGCGGGTCACAGAAGTGGGGCCCACACCTATTTCGGAAGCGAACCCCCAAAATTTACAGTGAAGACTAGAGAGCCAGTTGCGCTTGTACACGGGTCTCCATTCTGTTCAATTGGAGTTCCAAGCAGAGTTGAACGCACCGCTCGGCTGTACTCAGAACTCGTATAGACTATAATGGATACTGACTGCGCAAGCACGGTCATCTCTCTAATCGGTGCTGTGAGTAGCGGACATATTTTCCACTCATGGCACAACCCCTTTAATGAAGCGTGAAATGCACTTCTAGTTCAATGTTTGCAACTCCACAGTGATGCTTACGTTTTATTAACTCTCCATATAGGACCATCTCATATTCTTCTATATCTATTGTAAGCTGATGTACCAGCCACTGTGATGTACAGTTCGTCATCTCTATAACTCTGTAATGCTGTGACCACCTTTGTTCACTTCTAAAAGGAAAGCGGGAGGGTTGGTAGGGTTAAAGAAGAAGGAAACATGCAAATCAGATCGGTAGTGCCAAGATAGCTGCAGCAGTGATAGGGTTCTGCAATAGTCTCATAAACTAGCAGAATAGTCCTGAATTGGATGTAAGCGTTCCAAGTATTTTTTAGCTGATGCCGGAAGCAAGATAGTTTGTTTCTAGTGTTGAGCGATTACGTTGGCTATCGACATCGGGTGATAGTCGATAGTCGGCTATCATCGATAAGGTTTTTCGATAGTGAGCAGTCGATAATGAGCGATGACCATTAAAGTCTATGGGAGAGCAACAACACCTTCATTCTTACACCCAAACAGGGCTGGAGAAGCTGGAATTAACATCCACAACAGTCAAATGGATACGTGCTACATCTTAGGCAACACACTTAGGTTATAAAAGCCACAGAAAAAAAAAACACACACCATTCACTATCCCTGTCTTGAACCACAGCATGACCCTTAAACCTGCATCACCCACAAATTAAAAAGTGCCAGAAGGCAGTATGATTTGAACCATCATCTTACTTGAACTGGACATTGAATATCCCTGTCCTGGAACGCAGCATGAGCCCCAAACCTGCATGACCCCCAGATTTAAAAGTGCCGGAAAAAGGAGTCTTTCAACCACCATTTTAGTTTCACTGGACATTGACTATACCTGTCCTGGGCCACAGCATGAGCCCCAAACCTGCATGACCCCAGATTAAAAAGTGCCGGAAAAAGGAGTCTTTCAACCACCATTTTAGTTTCACTGGACATTGACTATACCTGTCCTGGGCCACAGCATGAGCCCCAAACCTGCATGATCCCCAGATTAAAAAGTGCCGGAAAAAGGAGTCTTTCAACCACCATTTTAGTTGAACTGGACATTGACTATACCTGTCCTGGGCCACAGCATGAGCCCCAAACCTGCATGACCCCCACATTTAAAAAGTCCCGGAAAAAGGAGTCTTTCAACCACCATTTTAGTTTCACTGGACATTGACTATACCTGTCCTGGGCCACAGCATGAGCCCCAAACCTGCATAACCCCCAGATTAAAAAGTGCCGGAAAAAGGAGTCTTTCAACCACCATTTTAGTTGAACTGGACATTGACTATGCCTGTTCTGGACCACAGCATGACCCAAAAACCCGCATGATCCATGCTGACGATGCTGATGACGACATTTGTGGCCGTGACTGGGAGGACGAGGAGGTAAGACTGCTAGATGCAGGTTGCATTAACCACTGAAGGACAGATTGGCGACGATGTTCGTTACTAAGATTCACAGGGCCCTGACCCAGCGATGACAGGCCTGACGGTCCTGCAACTGACGATCCGCTGGCATGCGTGTTGTCGCCAGCACTGGAAGGAGCACCTTCTCTCGTACCTCTACCTCCATGTGCTACCCCCCTCTTTGCTCGCTTACCACCTGCATTTCGCTCCATGTTTAGAAATATAAAAATTTGAGAAGGTATGGAATAGTTTTGGAAAGTCTCTTATTAAAAGACGGCAAATCACAGCTATTCTCAAATCCCTCTAATCAAAACAAAATTGCTGGATTCAAATTTAACTGCAAGGTGTCTATCAACAAATCTGGACTGGGCAAAAGTGCAAAAAACACATATCTGTTATGTTTTCGTATAATACACGGTATTTTTTGCACCTTTCAATTCACCTGTGGTGACTATAGAATTGCTGTTTTAAGATTTACGTGGATGCTGCGTCAATGAACAAAGCTGGGTGCGCAAAAGTCAAAAAAAACACGTATCTGTTATGTTTTCGTATAATACACGGTATTTTTTGCACCTTTCAATTCACCTGTGGTGACTATAGAATTGCTGTTTTAAGATTTACGTAGATGCTGCGTCAATGAACAAAGCTGGGTGCGCAAAAGTCAAAAACACGTATCTGTTATGTTTTCGTATGATACACGGTATTTTTGGCAACAAACAACCTGTGCTGACTACAAGATTGCTGGATTGTAATTTAACTGCAAGGTGGATATATCAACACAGGTGGAATTGGTAAAATTGAAAATGAACACCTATCTGAAATGTATACTGATAATAAAAGTGGAGTTTTGCGCCTAACAAAGAGACCTGCAATTACTAGAAATGATGTGTATATAAGTTCAGGCTGCCCAATATCCAGGAAATATTTCAATAGCAAACTGTTAATAATAAAGATATTGCAGTGCAATGTCTACACTAAGTCTTGGTGAACTTTATCCAGTGTTCTTTATAGATAGAGCTTGTCTGTGTTCGCCCGCGGGGCCCCCTCCCCCCCCCCCCCGCTCACTCCGCCGTGACTTTACAGCGGTAGATGCTGCTTTAAAATTCTCTAGCTAACTACATAAAATATTCAAATCTCTAATCTAACTAAATTGGAAGGATCACAGCTAATAGTAGAGGTTTCTCTGTGCAGAAATAGACTAATTTCGCTGAGCTGTTTGGCCACAGGCAGAGCGCACGTCCTATTCCTATGAGACGCTGAGAGACACTGAGGCTGAACAGGAAACGCTGTTCTATGTAATACGAGGTCATGTGATTTTTCCAGCCAATCGCAACCATACACATCCCAGTCATGACGTCGCACACACATCTCACCCTGCTCTATTCTGTAATCTGATTTGCTGGCCGCCAAAATTACAGGAAGCGCCGAAAATGGCGCGATCTTAATAGATGATGCACAGATTTTAACCTTAATTATCGCATGATCTGAAAATTTCGATCACCATAAAACCGTGCCGATTTCAACTTTGTCGATAAAAATCGCTCAACACTATTTGTTTCCAAGCAGCAAGTGTTGAAATAATCATTGTGTAAGTAGACCAATTTTAGATAGAAGACGGTAACTCGTAGAAGAATGGAGGAACAGAATAGAGAAGAGGATTTCCAGTTTACTGCAGAGCAATTTAACAAAGAGGGAAAAACACTAAAAATGTAAGTAACAGGCTCTTATGCTTTTCGGCTTAAACCAATCATTAGAACAAGGGATTGGTGAATACTGCAGCATTGTTATATCGGCCAGCATCACATCCTATTAACCCCTGAAGACCAGTGCTCAAAAAGAAAAGGAGTCAAGGACGCCCTCACATTAGCTTATGTGCTTATGTACGTATGCAAGTTCATTATTTTATAAAAGCATAAATAAAATTACTACTACAAACTAAATATAATAGAATAACTGTAAAAAAAGGGAAACAATAAAAACCCAATCAAATGCAATGGGGCGCATTTATTATTCTACAATTGTACTGGAATTCTGATGCAATGTGCAAGCAAATACTGCTGTACATGCTTTACTCCACCTTTGCCTCGTAAGACAAAAGAGGTGTGGTCTTGCTTTAAGCTATGTGGCTTCACGGAAAATGGGTGTGGCCTAATACACAACACTGTGCGTCAAAAAATGTGCCAACATTTTGAGGCAATTAATGGCACAATCTAAACCAAGTAATAAATGGTGTAAACTTAGACTAGACAATCTAAACATGCATCAGATTAATCATGCACAGACATACAGTATATTATGCATTTCATAAATCTGGCATATTTTAAGTTGAAAATGTCTAAATGTTAGGCAGTATTAATAAATCTGGTCCAGTATTTTTACATTTAATACATTTTATCTTAGAATGTATACAGAACAACAAATAATATGCACATATTTATAATCATTAGAGCCGTAAAACTATTACATTTGTATAAGGTGTTTGATGAATAAAGGAAAAAAAAGATAGCCATGCACAAGCACAACTGGCTCACTAGTCTTCATTGTTAATTTTGGGAGCTCGTTTCGTAAATAGGTGTGGACGCCACTTTTGGGACCCCCCGCACCTATCAAACAATGTTGGCATATTCCATCGATATGCCATTATTGTCTATCATGGCAAAACCCTTTGAAGTAGTTGGAGAATTTTTTCAGAAAAGCTGGGATGGAGGGGGAGAAATCTATGCAGCAAAAGCTGAAACATAGGCATGTACATAAATGTAATCATAGCAGTCACGGCGGCTGCTATGGGGCTGTAAGGCCAAAAAGGCCCATACAAGTACAAGACGTGGTATATTTATATAAGGAAGGACAAACTGGTGCCCTTCTGCTATCTAGCACTGCTATGTAAGTTCTCTCATAAAAAGTATGGAAAATTCATTTTATTTTGCTTTTCAAGTTAATCATTAACATAAACATATGTGCCCCACAATGGAATCTAAAGAAAGTACAAACAATAAGGCCAAAAACACTGAGGGCAACATGTATGAATTTTGACGCCCAGGCGAATATTTTTTGTGCGCATTAGTAGCGTAGAATGTGCCTGAATTTATTAACCTTTTCTACTGCGGGTCATAGATTAGGCGCTTTCTAGCTCCAAAACAACAACTCAGGCTCAGGTAAACCACTTTTAAGTTGGTCAACCTGTTCCAGCAATAATGTGTCCAGTTTTGCTGTCCTCCCATCATAAATGTGTATAATCATACGTTTGTGGTGTGACGCCTGCAGAACGTTCCCCAATCTCAGGCACATTGCAAAGTGCCACGGGCGCCCATTAATGCACCTAATTTTGGAGTGCGCCTAATTATAAATCTAGCGAACAGTACGGGGCAGTAGTCTGGCGTCCTTTCAGCCCAAAACTCGCGCAACCCCATATATACATGTCCCCATAAATGACCACTTTATTAGAGAAACCAGAGCTTTAAAGGAGTATTCTCTGCACATTGATTAACTTTAAACATGTAGGCAAAGGTAAATAAAGACTACTACCAAATAGTTCTGTTATGATCTTTCTTCTTTTCAGAGTTAGCGCACATCTTACCTCCTGTTTGTGTACACAAACTTCCCTAGGTTGCCGACATCCTTTCTCTGCTCTCATTGCTTCAGCTGACCTGTCCAGGATGGTCAGTATGTTGTAGTTCCTCCTTGTTGTGTCCTATCAACAGCACAGGAGCTTTATCTATGTTACTGACAAACTTTAATCCTTTAGAGTGGTGTAGCGTTCTACCCGACTGTTTAAACCCTTCTATTAGCATTGTCCTTTTAACAGGCTCAGCTAGGATTAACAAAGCTTATATGCCAATCACTGCTGAAGAACCTCCCATAGCCTAACCAGGAAATGTCAGCCTCAAGCTGGTTGGAAAGAGCAGGCTCCATGAGACTGCATGATGAAAAAAATACTTTAATCATTAGGGTTTCACTGTTGGGAATTTAGACACATGGACCCAGAACTAACACATAGGGGGACATGTATAAAGATCAGCGCATCGAAGCGCCTGTTTTCACGTTTTTCTCTGTGAAAACTGCACCTGATGTATGTCGGCACCGAAGTGCGCTCATACATGCGGGGCAAACATTGAGGCATTCGACAGACAGAAACCTAAATAGAGGAATAAATGGTCATAAAACTTAGCTTTTAATAGTAGTAAGTCTAAAAAGTCATTTTGTATAGCACAGCGCTATCAAATCTATATAACAAAAAACACAACGTGTGGGAGGGACCATACAGTAATAACCCTAGTAGGCCCTAAAAGAGTGAGCTAGTCAGCCCTAACCTCAAACCAAAAATACAGGAAAAAGCACCCTGACAAGGGCGATCCTGTCAGTAACCTAACCCTATAAATGACTTACCCTAGATAGGCCCTCAAGTTCCAATCCCAACATGTTTCGATCCTCCTATCTGTTTACATGGATCGCATCAGGGGAAGGTTTAGAAATGTTAGGACCCAAGAGAAGAAAAAAAGGCTAAGGGGATAACCAGATTAATATCAGGGATGCCGTATATAGATACTCACATATGTCCAGGATGCATATGTAGCATAGGTAAGTTAAACATGCATAACCTACCTGGACACTGAAATGGCAGCCCTGTATCAGACATTGAAATTGGTCTGCCTGTTGGAGCTTTAATGCGCCTCACTTTGCCGACCCACATTCATACATGTGGCGGTGTTTTTGAATGTGGTGTGTCCCGCTCTAGAACGCCCACAGCACGCCCCCATCGTTTTAGGCGCATTAGAAATTGGCGAAGCTTTCGCCTAATGTGCCTAGTACATAGGGGAAGTGCGTCCGACAGCAGAGCCGGCACCGAGAGGCGCATTATACGCCAGAAAACCGTCGAAAACGCCAATCATACATGTCCCCCAAAATGTCAAGTGATCACGTTTTCTCTGGATGGGATTCAGTTTTAATCTACATTAGAATGGAAAGTCAAGGGATGTGAGAGTTTTTAGAACATGGCAAGTTACTGGTGCTAGACAAGCCAGGGTCAGTATTTAAAAAATATCCAACCTTGTGGGATTTCATGTGCAATGGTGGATAGAGGAAAAACATCCAGCAAAAAGGAATCTTGGGGATGTAAACAACTTGTCAAGGGTTCAGAGGAGGATGGCAAGAATCCTAGTGAAGAACATGTTGTATAGAGTCAAGCAAATTGATGCCGATTACAATGCTGGTGCTCCATCTAATGTAACTGAATGCATAGCTTGTCATCCTTAGCATGAATGGGCTATAGCAACAGACAATCAGTTCACTTACCATCGCTTTCTAGGGGAAATAGAAAGACAAGACTACAGTGGGTAAAGAGAGTAAATATTGGACCACTTAGTAGTGGAAAAATATTTCTTGGTTAAAGGAATCCAGATTTCTGGGAAAATTTGACAGAAACAAACAGGTGTCAACAGTTCAGGCTGGTGGAGCTGGTAATATTTTCTTGGCACACACTGGGCCTTTGACACCTGTAGATGAAAATCTGGA
Source organism: Phyllomedusa bahiana (assembly GCA_025379985.1). NCBI lineage: Eukaryota > Metazoa > Chordata > Amphibia > Anura > Hylidae > Phyllomedusa > Phyllomedusa bahiana. Next base: position 44,879 of record JAODAL010016159.1, read on the forward strand.
CAATAGTTCTCCAAGCATTGTGACTGCCAAAGTTGAGCACCTCAAGAGTAATAGTCATGGACTGGTTCCAGGAACATGTTGAGAAGTATTCTCTCCTTCCTTCCCCAGGTTTCCCACACATCACATAATCCTATACAGCATCTCTGGAATGAGTTTGAATGGGCTCTGAGAGTATGCCAGTACCTCCATCTAATTTGTAGCAACTGTAAGAAACCATCTTGTCTGCATGGGCAAACGTTCTTGTAGAATGATGCCAACACCTAGTGAGATCTATATCACAATGACTTGCTATGGTTTTGAAGGCCAAAATAGGTCTCAGTGTGCCACACATGCAAGCTTCACTGCTGAGGTCATTGATCAGTGGCAGCAGTCACATTGATGGACGGAACATTTTTGCTGCAGATTCAGCGGGGACTATGAAGACTCAATACTGGGGCAGCTGAAGACTTAACAGGGGAGTAAATTCCTGATGTTCTACTAACCTTTTAAACTAATGGGCATCCCTTTGGAGAGAGCTGGTAGGATATTGTTCTATGCTTGCATTAAAAGAAATAAAAAACATAAAAAAAATACTAAGAGAGGTCAGACTTAGAGTATATCCCATATGAACTGAGGTCACCTTGCCATTGGTGGGTGGGCAATAAAATTTTTGCTCAAAATGTGCACTAAGAGGGATATGTCTGAAAAATGTCTTGGTCTAAGACTTTTCTTGTTGCCCAAAGCAACCAATCAGAGTGCCCCTTTCATTTTTTCAGAGTTCTATATGAAATGAAAGGGGCGCTTCTGATTGGTTGCTATGGGCAACAAGAAAAGTCTTAGACCAAGACATTTTTCAGACATTCCTTTAGTGCCATTGAGCAAATTTTTGCACCAATGGCAGGTGACTCAGTTATGGTATACTTCAGATATGCTAGTTGCAGATGTTACATATAGCATACATATATAATTTTGTAATAATTCATATATTTATTGTCTGTTTTGTGCATTTGCCTTTGTATTTCAGCCATGTCAGCTTGCATAAAAGTATCTATAATAGTAAACTGAATGAATTTGACAACTATATAACCCCAAATTGTACAGCCCATAGTTCACTGTCACTTTTTTTTTCTTTTTAAATTCACGTCTTACACCTGGCGCCTATATAAAGAGAACATAAGCTTTCTGTGGGTTGCATTAAAGGGAGTCCGTAAGCAAGTATGAGCCCTCAAAACTGCTAGCAGTGCTATAGAGAGGATGGGAAGATGAGCAGAAACATAACTTTGATTGCATGATTGCATGACCAACAAAACTTGCAGGGCTTTCATGCTAAGTGCCAAGAGGTTTCTGCACTAAGCATCTCATGTCTCTTTCTCTCAGGTTTGAGTGACGGCTCTAATGGTTTCCTGACTGGATGCTAAAGCTGTCACTCATAGCTGAGAGGAGGAGCTAGAGAGGCGCTCTGGGCTGAAAGTTTTTGGAACTTATAGAGATTGTCTGAGTTTACACTTCACAGTAAATTTTTTGTCATGTAACATGCATGACTGTAACCTAGCATATGTTTCCACTACTCTATATAGCTCCATTAGCAGTACTAAGGTCTCAAAACTGCTGACAATTTGATATTTTCTAAAGACTGATATCAAGCATATGCCATAATAATATCACTCTGTCTTGCTTATATAGAAATAAAAAAGGACACATGGAACCATCCCATCTCTATGGACTAATATGCATAGCATATTATCCTACATGTCCATGGGCCTATATAGATGGGATATGTTCAGGGCTGCCATAGGCAATTTCATGGCCCCATACAGCTAAATCCTCTGGTCTCCACCACCCATTACTAGTTCCTATCTTGCACCATATCAATGTTTAATTTGCTCAGGTTACCTAACAGAAGTACTTCCAGCACTGTTTTGATGGCACCCCACAAAATGATCATTGGTTCTTGTGTTGTAATACTTGTCACATTCCACCTAATCTGCCCTTAAAAGGAACCTGTCACATTGCTATCTTATATCCAGGCGGTATATTGTAGATCAGGAGGAGATGAGCAGACTGATATATTATTTTATGGAGGAAAATTCAGTACATATTGTCCAGTGGGCGGTCTGATCAATTGTCAGCCTTCTTTGTAAGAGCGTGCATAAATAGTGCAATTACTCATAAGAAAGCCAACTGGACTCCATTATCCAGAAATAGCAGAAATGTACAGTAATAGATTACAATTTCAACTAAACCATTTCCCACAACACTTTAAATCCTTCAGTTCAGCTCATCATGCTATATAGCATGATGCTGGCAGATCATATGGCGTGGTCAATGTAACTGCCTCCCTTTAAAGCATATGCAGGTAACACAGGAATCTAAAAATGAAAGCAGAGCACAACAGGGTGATAATGTTAGCGGCAGAAGTAACCCTGAAGTTTATAAACAGCTCATTTTCTTCCAAACTGGGTGGAACACAGAATAGTGCTTGAATATATTTTAAAGGAGTGTTCCCACCATAGACTTTGACAGCCTATCACTAGGATATGCCATTAAAGGCTGTTAGTCCCAGAAGTGGGACCCGCACCTACCTTAGAAACGGGACCACAAAAGTTACAGAGTAGAAGAGCGAGACTATTCTCCTTTCTATTCTATGGGAGTTCCAAGTACAGCGAAGAGGTGTGTTCGGCTGTACTTCGTGTACAAGCGCAAATGTCTCTCCATTTTGCTCTGGGACTTTCCAGAGCTCGTTTCAAAAATAGGTGCGTGTCCCAGAGGCGGGATCAGACTTTGATGGCAAATACTAGTGATATGTCATCACAGTTCACCTCTTTTAGAGGATCACTCATCTTTGCCAACTAGCAGCAGACTTCTTCATTTCCACATTCAGCAGACCACTGGCAGGTTTAAAAAGAAAGCCATAAACCTAAAAAACTGGACACAACTGCTCTCAGTTGAATTGAGCCAAATGGTGACAATTCTCCAAATTCAAAGCAAAATTGAGTTGCTCCCCGGTGTATTGTTCAGACTGGTTATTCAGTGCAACGCGTTTCGGGAATAAATTCCACTTCAGATATATACCATAACCAGTGCATCATTCGTACCTGCATTTCTGAAAAAAATTCCTTCTCCAGAGATATGAGGGATGCAGGGGTGCACTGGTTAAGTTATGTGTCAAAAGAGGAATTTATTTCAAATATATGTTGCACTGAACGGGACATCAAAAAGCTCATTAATTCTTAAAATTAATTAAATTTCTAAGAATTGTCACCATTTGGTTCAAATCGGCAGAATGCAGCTGTATCCACTTTTCCTACCCTTTAAAGCATAGTCCTTTAAACCGGTGCTAAGGAAATGTAGCACAGAATTTATTACCTATAGAAAATAGACATAGATGACATCTGTGTCCTATTAAAATTCATGTTAGATGACCAAGAATATAAGCGAATGCAACATTAGAAGGGCAAGCACATGGTTAAAGTGCCGTCTGCCACTTGATAGTATCTGGCAGTCATGTGGTGTGCTGCTGAGGAGCTGCGACTGCACACATATACACCTATGCAATCATATATTTGATGCCTGCAGTACATAGGAGCTCTACACCTACACCCTACTTATGCCATGCATGTTACTATGTTCCCATAATGTCAAATGTCAGGGTCACCACATCCAACCTGCACAGTAGGCATCCCAGGAGAAGATGTGCTGGGGGTTCTGGATAAGGTCCACATCATATTCATCATAATTAGTAGAGATTTGCTTTGTAACCATACACAATATATGAGCTCCGTTGAAGGGTTGTTCACGCTGACTCTCTGCTCAGCCATAAAATACAAACAGCCTTAATACAATAGGAGGATAATACACAGGGAGGGGTTATGGGAACAGAATTCCCATCCAAGCTGTGCTTTGATGCCTACCCTCCTTACTGCTCTGTATCTCATCCCTCCTCCCTCTCTCTCGCTTGCTCGCTCTCTCTATAGCTCTGTAACTTTGCTTGTTCTGCACATAGCCTCGATATGTCTTTCTGGTGGATTTATCCTGGCTTGGTCACTCTTTGCACCCTATTCTATTCCCAGGCTTTGAGGACGTACCCATCAAATGAAGGTAGGGGGATCTAAAATATATGCCTTGACTTGGGTACCAGTTTGAGAGTGATGGATAGAAGAATCTATCTATCTATCTATCTATCTATCTATCTATCTATCTATCTATCTATCTATCTATCTATCTATCTATCTATCTATCTATCTACTCAATCTATGCCTGATAACTTTTAGCTTACTTTAGTAGATATAAGTATCTGAACATGTCATGAAATGGTCTACAGCCTTGACCATGACCCATAATGGCTTACTATAGTAGACGTACCATGTGTACACTCTTATTGGTCAAGAGTACATCATATTTATTATCATATGATGGCATGTGTGTCCTGTTTAATGCTGTATGATATATTTAGTTGTCCCAACTATACTAAGCCATCCTATGGTCCAGGCATTTGGGAAACGCCTGCTACAGAGATTGGAAATGTGCAGGAATGGGACCCTTTGTACATTATGTTGCTTTCACAGGGTCAGAATCAGCTGTCAAGGCTTAGTGATGCTACAGATATTTACATATAAATTACTGTATATGTGTAGATGAGTATTTGTTGTGTAGATGGTAATACGGTCTTATAGCTTGGTCTTTTACCAGCTGTTTGCGTCATGCTGTCAATAGTCCATGTGGCTGTGTGATAAGAGTCCTGCCTATAGAGTACAGTGAATTATGAACAGTGCCTTATGTTTCCCAGCTGAATATTTTATTGCTTGTACACAATAATAACATGGATATCAAGAATGTAATTTTCCATGTTTGTATGTGTATAATATCAATGGTGCACATCTGTATATGTCCTATGTCTGTATATGCAAAGCCTTAAGGCTGCTTTGCAATCTTTGTTCCTCGCTGCTGTGGACACTTGGCTGGCTTCATATGATTTCATCTGGATGGGACAGGGAGGGAAGTTTTAGTGCCCCCGTGTGACATGTATTATTGATAAGTCCTATGAGTGTGCCTGGCTGGAGACAGTCAGCGGAGACATATGAAGGCACTGCCAGTCTTGTACGCTTTATCTGACAGTCATTGAACTGTCTACAAGATGCTACGGGAAGCAGCAATAGAGTCATTATGTCTTCAGGAGAGTTGGATATTTATAGGGATAGAAGGATGAAATATCCACCTGTATAACAAAAATCATACTGATGACAAACTAGCTAATTATATTGTAGGTTGGACTATATTATTATATCTATGGTGCAATCCCATGCATTACTATGTTTCTGCATTTCTATCCTATTACATTAACCAAAGGTTGCCTAGAATAAAACTGTGGAACCCAATCTACAAGTAAGAATTGCAAATGCTGAATATGAAATGAAATGGTTAAATCTATAAAAGTCGTAATTCCTATAACTGCTTCTATTGACGGACTCTCAATAAATGTAGGGAGGGCTCACGGTGTACAGATGCAGCAGAGCTCATTTTGTCAGATGTAGCAGATTCCAATTTGTCTGTGCTATGTGTGTTTTGTAAACTATTCCATGATGGTAGCTTAGAGCGTTTTCACCATTTATGCACAATGCAGACCCATGAAGCTTGATGACAAATTCATCTCTCTAACAAGGCCTGCAGTCCTCTTATCTGATCGACTTATGTCTGCATGTAAGCTAGACACTGTGCTAGTGCTGTAATTAGCGATTTGCTTCTTGTAGCATCTATTAGCTTTCGTTCCCTTGTATGCATTGCCTCGACTGTGCTCTACCAAACTAAATGACAAAGTGATGAGAAGTGTCTTTAAGCAGAGATCACCGATGAGCTATAGGGTCATGGCAGAGTAAGAGTTAATGCATCCTCTGTCATTTGCAGCTACTTAATCTGTAATGTCACCATCTGATTTCCCGTAACCCCAGGATATATTCAGTAGTACCCTGATATACATAATATGCAGATCTAAACTGATGCACTCAGCTTTAAATACTTAAAAATGCCTACAGAAATCAAGCTAAAAAACTAAAAAACAGCTCGAACTAAATCAGAACTTCTACAGACAATACATTGGGTGCAAAGGTTGGGTAATACTGAACCCTGTACAAATCCTTACAAAATACAGATGTGACTGTAGATAATGCTAATATTCCCCTTTGCACCCTCATGAGACCCTTACAGGGATCTTGGAGGATAGGTAGAAGTCTTTAGCACGGTGAAGAACTGGTGGTCAGAGGTCATTTTCTTAAAGGGGTAGTCTCAGCGGCCAGTGAAAAGAATTTCACAAAGTGTGTTTATCCCTTTAACGAAAGTAATAAAAAAAATACTATCTAAACAAGTCAAACAGTCGATTTGTATTTGTCAGACAACTGTGTCCGCTAAAATGTAATAAAAGTACTTTAAAAAAAAAAGTCCATCAATCACTCCCTAACCTTGAAGAGACACTGTTTTATTAAGGGAAAATAATTTGCTGGTGACTGTCAATTCTCCATTGTGAACGCCATTAAAATGACCCCTTATGTCTCAGTTTCATTTCATGAACCTATGCAGAGGTGTAGATAGAGGATGAAAGCTAGTAGGGTAGTTATTCCGGGTGCTGCATGTTAGTAGGTAGTGCAAGCCAGTCTACATTGGCCAGGGTCTATATACAATTAAGGTAGCAAATCACATCTTTGCCTATACATATGATGTAGCAGGATGTTGGAGTTATCAGCAGTCATTCACTTAATCAGACAGAGGTACTTGTGCACTATAAAGAATGACAAAACACCATGCACCATGCATACAAGACACCATTCATACATGATAATGACTGGTTTAGTGGGTCCAGTGTACACTCCAGTTCTGCACTGATGGACCGACATTTACATTTATATAATTGTGTGCACAGTACTAGTGCAGCAGCGATTAAGAACACGCTGCTCGAAACGCGTCTGCTGTCCTTTTATTACGAGTCATGAAAATCTTTTAACATTTTTGAATTCCAATACAATGTGAAGATTTTATTTGATCGTTTTCTGATGCTGAATTCAACACTTTCACCTAGTAACATTGTATACATTTTGTAAGGCACTCATTCAAATATAACTTTATAAGATGCCAAACTATGAGAACTGCGGAAAGCAGCTTGAAAAATATAGAAGTGGCAAAATTGATATGAGACCCACTATATATTGTGCTTATTGATCATGCACACAGCATAGTGCACTAATTCAACATGGTGGACTAGCACTACATCTACAAAAAATTCACTTGATCAGACAAAGGTGCTAGTGCACTGTAACAGAATGACAAATGTGCATGCTTACAGTACACCCCAATACTCACCACCATGATAATGACTAGGCATAGCCGGCTGAGCCTATGCTCCAGTTCTACATTGACGGACTGACACATACAGATATATAATTGTGTGCAAAGTACTAGTGCAGTAATATTGTACACACTCATTCAAATATTGGGATAACTATAAGATTCCAAACCTTAGAACTGCAGAAAGCAGCATAAGATGTTAGAAATAACAATGTTGATATATACTATCTTCATTGATCATGATCACCATGCATACAACACCAACAATACATTCATTAATCATGGTGGACTACTACATCTGCAAATACTTCACTTAATCAGACAAGCTAGTCGTGCACTATAAGTAGGAATTTATAGTTCGATTCTGGTGGGGCCGTAATGCGGCCAAGAACTACCCTATGCCACTGATTTTCAATTTGTTAAATGAGTGAGCACATGGATTTGCAGGTGAACACCCGCCAAATGATGTAGCCATGAACAAGCAATGTTCATCTGTGTTCACTTGTGTTGCTTGCTAATGGTCACAGGGTTTGACGGGTGTTCACCTGCAAATCCATGTGGCTGCTCACACCATGCACTTTAATGGTTATAGCAATAGGATATGCCGTCAAAGATAGAACCGATAGAAACAGGCCTCCAAAAGTGTCGGCTCAGGATGGAGAGCTGGTCCCACTTGCACACTATTCGCCATCATGTTCTATGGGAGTTTTGAGTACAGCCCATCACATCGCTCACCTGTACTCAAAACGCCTATAGAACAGAAATGAGAGTCATTCGCAAACGCAACCTTCTCTCCATTCTGAGACAACACTTTTGGGGGTCCGTTCCCAAGGTAGGTACATGTTCCAAAGTTGGGACACAAACCTATCAGACTTTGATGGCATGTCCGACTGATATGCCATCAAAGTTCACGGTCAGAGCAGCCCTTTAAGTTGATTGAAAATCCTTGGTGCCGGGTGGCGCAATGGTTCTCAACCACCCCAAGACTGCATTGTATATTCGTACCCTAAAAGGCAATGTCTCCACTGCATCGGACAAAAAACGTCCGAAAGCGGATATTTTTTTTCCAATGCAGGACCACTTTTTGTCACGCTTTATGCAAAAACCGTGATCGCTTCTCGTTTTCTTGACGTCGACCATACAATTGTATTATATGGGAAGACGCCAAGAAAACTAAAAACGCCGGCGTATTATACAACATGTGCTCGTCTTTTCTATTCTAGTCTATAGGGTCGCACGAACGATAGCATTTTCGGCACTTTTAAAAAAACGAAAACTGCTGAAAATGTGATCGCAAAGCTACGCCACGTAGACATAGCCAAAGGATGACAAATATGTATGCATGCAGTATACCCAGCCCAATATACAGACTTACCTATACAGTCATATAATTGTGTGCGGAGTACTAGTGTAATAACATTGTATACAGTACACTTTGTAACTGAACCATTGAAATATCGGGAATAACTCTATATGATGTCAAATATCAGAACTGCAGTAAGTAGTGTGAAAAATGTACAAATCTGTAGGAAAGGTAGAAAAAATGAGCCCAATATACTGTGTTTATTGAATACGATCACCATGCACACAACATAGATAATATCCCCATTTCACATAGTTACATAGTTAGTACGGTTTAAAGAAGACACATGTCCATCAAGTTCAACCAAGGGTGGGGAAAATGTGGGTGAGGAAGAGAGACAAGGACATTAAGCCCAGCCTCACCACTGGTTAATGCCCTGAAACCCACAAGGCAAGAACCAATCTGCTCCAGTAGAGACCCCATCTCTGACCCCAGAGCCTCCATCAGCCAGGATCCAGAATTTTACATAGCTACGTATGCATTCATATTATTTAGTTCCAGGTAGGTATCTAAGCCTTTCTTGAAACTCTCTACTGTTCCTGCTGTGACCAGCTCCTCAGGCAGCTATTCCATAGATTCACAGTTCTTACAGTGAAGAACGCTCTTCTCCTCTGGAGATTGAATCCATGGTAGACTACTGTACATCAGAAAATAACTTGCTTGATCAGACAAGTTTATTATACTAGAATGACAAATGTGCATGCGTACAGTATACACCAACACTCAGTACCATGATAATGACTAGGTGTATAGGCTGAATTAGTCCAAGTGAGTAGGACATTGTAATACTACAATTTGATAATTGGGCTTTTCTTTTCAAAGACTTTTTTCGCTAATTACAAAGGGTTATGTAAATTCAGCACAGCCATATAAACAGAAGTAAAGATGAGTAAGACAGGTTCAAAGGAGTATTCTCATCTTAGATATGTATTGCACATCCTTGCTGCTGTCAGAGCATGATGGGAGTTATGGCTCTGCAACAGCTGGAGACCAGGCTTTTGAAGTAACATTGCTTTGGTTCCCAAAGGTGGACGTTTCTTCGGTTACAATATTGTTCCAGAGAAACACATTGACCCCATGCAGGACCTGTCATACACAGACATGCTCCCAGAGGCCCTAAGATACAGAGACTTTGTCATTTCTATATTTATAGGACTGGAGCAGGATATCAGATCATAACACTGTCTCATACAGCAATATTGATTGGACTGATGAAAGGTATTCTCACATGTAGAGGAATGTACAATGTGTAATCAGTCCACTAAAACAGATGGAAAGAATGGTTTAGTGGGATTGTCACTGGAGCCCCAACATTGTAATCAGCGTCAATTTTTGAAAAAAGGAGCAATACATTTGGAATACACCTTATACCTAAAGAAAAACGTACTGATATGCTTAAAAAAACTGAAAAAACATGGCTGCTATCTTCTATGATCAGCGCCACTCTATACCATGGACTGTTTGTGGTATAGCAGCTTAACCCCATTCACCTGAATAAGACTGAACTGCAATTTACTTGAACAGAACCTATCTGCTAGTTAAAGGGGTTGTCTCACTACATTGATTCATTTTACCTCAGTCCTGTTTTCTAAGTTTCACTTTGAATTCAGTGGCGTGTTTACTGGCTTCTACTAGGCTGCAGTAGAAGCCAGGTCTGTAGCTATAGCAACCAGTGCTGGCAGCCTATCAGGAGAGATCAAATAGGTCTGTAGCTATAGTGACCAAAAAGGAGCTGATGCAGCCCATACAAGAGGGGATATCTCAGAATAGGGAGGACACTGTTAATGGACATGTATTGCAAAGTGACTTGTTTTTGCAAGATCTTTAACATAAAAAGCAATCCTTGTAGTGAGACAAACCCTTTAAAGGGGTGTCCTCATCATGCAGTTTCACAGAGCCACATACAGCTTCAGGCTCACACTTCCTGGTCAGGCTGTGGTTGGTTCTGTAGCAGTGATTGGGATATCAGCTCTGCTATTCCTAGCTGAGCCTGTTACAAGGACATGAATCCTAGAGGTTTATAATTTGTAGTGCACAAGGCTACAGAGCTCTTAAGGGTGAAAGCTTGTTAGTATTATAGATCAACAAGCTCCTGATCTGGAGATAGCACTCAGCAGGAAGTGAGCCACCATGGTCAGACAGGGCAGCTGGAGCAATGAGAGTAGAGAGAGATGATCGGTAACTGAGAAAAACTTGTCTATACAAGCAGGAGATAAAATCTCCTCCATCTCCTAAAGAAAGCAAAATCAGAACAGTAATGCTTTTGGTAATAGTCTTTATTTATGTTTGCCTAAATGTTTAAAGCTAATCAGTGTGATGAGAAAACCACTTTAATGCTGCCCGAATGACAGGTAGCATGAAATAGCTACAGGTTACCTGGCACTAACTGTGAAATCTATATAGTTGGGACCGGATAACCTGCACCCATTTCATGCTATCCATTGTTCTGGCAGCATAAACTAGCTGACAGGTTCCCTTTAAATGGTCTGAGCTGCAATACCAGATAAAAAATGAACAAGAGTGGCACTGTTTCTGGAAGAAGGCAGCTCCATTTTTTAAATCTCATTCAACCTCTTTACTATTTTGGCTACATAGGCACAAATGTATGAAAAGTATGCTTGCGGAAAGTGTTTTAGGTAATGCTGCAGCACTTTATAGATGTGTCACGTCATAAGTCAAACTGCCCATGCGCCCAAAAAGTGTCTAGCCGGCATGAATAACAACACATGAACTGCGGCACTTTTTGGCATGAGAGCTACATAAATGTGTCTTATCATACGAATTGGCATAGACATGCGCCCTGAAGAGTGGCGCAGACAAAAGTGTTGGTTTCGTCATTCCTTTTGCTGCAATTACATTAGAAATATGTCATGTATGGCACATGCCATTATTTCTGTTGTAACCTATGACAGAAAACTGGCACAGCAACTTTCATACATCCGGGCCATTGTGTTTTTGTTGTGTTTCTCAGCTGCATCAAGAATGCATGTAGAAAATGAATGTAAAAAAAAACACATAAAAAATGTGTTTGGAAAATGCATGCTTTTTTTAGAGTGTTTTTAATACAGATAAGATTGGGGTTCATTAAAAAAGTGTTTTATTGCTGCATTCAACAAACACAACGTGTGAAGTCAGCCTTAGGAAGAGAAAATTTACAGTACCAGCCCGATACTAAGCTATATTGCAGCCAAAGTACTCCCACACTAATGTTCACATATAACACAGCACAATAGACAGCTGACACTTATATGATGTCTACAAATAATGGATGAGACTGAAGCCCAGGATGTAGACGCAAACATGTTTCCACATACCATGCACTGACATTTCAATATGAGAATGTGTGTCTTCTAAAACATTAATTCGATAGATATTTGAAGAGATTTCTTCATGGGAACAATGGCTTTTTTTAGTACGATGTTACCGTTGTAGCGTCTGTATTACCTATAAATAAGATAGAACGGCCAATTAACATTTACCGGTTACAAGAAGTGACTGTAGATGCTCAAATCATTCATGTGATCCAACTTATAATGAGTGGTTGGAGAAATTAGATGTCTAGGTGTCAAAATGATTGGTCCATATGGATGTGCTTGGGTTACAAAATTCAGCACTAGCCTAAGATTCCTCAGACTTAAAGTTTTTATATAAAGACTATTATAAATTAAAAAATATTGGCTGTCATTAGATAGGGGCAGGTTTATTCATTGTCTTCCGTGGCTGGAGCCCACCAGTGAAGTTGATTCTTGGGGGCCCACCAGTCAAGTTGATTCTTGGATTCCACCAGTGAAGGTGATTGTGAGGGCCCACCATTAAAGCTGATTTTTGGGGCCCACCAGTGGAATTGTTTCTTGGGGCCCAGTTGAGTTGATTCATTGGAGCCCACCAGTGGAGTTGATTCTTATGACCCACCACTGGAGTTGTTAATTGTGACCCACCACTGAAGTTGTTTCTTGGGGCCCACCCATGACGTTGATTCTTGGGGCCCTGCAGATTGTTGGGGCCTACTATTAAATCTGATTCTTAGGGTCCACCAGGCAAGTTGATTCTTGGAGCCCACCAGTGGAATTGATTCTTGTGACCCACCCCTGGAGTTGATTCTTGGGGGCCACCAGTGGAGTTGATTCTTGGGGCCCTGCTAATTGTTGGGGCCTACCATTAAATCTGATTTTTGGGGACCACCAGGGAAGTTGATTCTTTGGGCCCAGAAGTAAAGCTGATTCTTGGAGCACCCCAGTGGAGTTGATTCTTGGGGCCCACCAGTGGAGTTGATTCTTGGGGCCCACCAGTGGAGTTGATTCTTGGGGCCACCAGTGGAGTTGATTCTTGGGGCCCACCAATGGAGTTGATTCTTGGATCCTACTAGTGGAGTTGATTCTTGGGTCCCACCAGTGGAGTTGATTCTTGGGCCCCACCAGTGGAGTTGATTCTTGGGGCCCACCAGTGGAGTTGATTGTGTGGGCCCAGAAGTAATGCTGATTCTTGGAGCCCCCCAGTGGAGATGATTCTTGGGGCTCACCAGTGGAGATGATTCTTGGAACCCACCAGTAGAGTTGATTCTTGGGGCGCACCAGTGAAGTTGATTCTCTGGGCTCACCAGTGGAGTTGATTCTTGGAACCCACCAGTGGAGTTGATTCTTGGAACCCACCAGTGAATTTGATTCTCTGGGCCCACCAGTGGAGTTGATTCTTAGGACCCACCAGTGGAGTTGATTCTTTGGGTCTACACTATAGCTACTGCACATACTAAACATGCCTTTTGCTTTGCACCTCTCTTTCTCTACCTTTCTCTCTGAAAACAGCCCCAGGGGGTCACCTTGACTAGAGGCCCAACATGCACAGGTTCCCATCAAGGATTTCCTCTGCTCCTCTGTGGGCCTGTCCAAGCCTAGTCTTTTTACCAGAACAGCACTTGTCTGAGCTAGATAAAATCCCTAAACTAAAGTGGCACAGTTCCAAGAAGGCAAACCCTTTCCCTATCCCAGCAGGGAGCACCATACCATATGTGCCAATGGGACCCTGCAGTCTTGTTACCATAGAAGAAAAATAATAACTAAAGAGTGTGCCTACTTTCTTTCAATTACTGATGATACTTGACTGGCATACAGCTTCAATCAATATTACAGACATATTTGTTACAACACGGTGGCTTGAATATTGTAGTTGAGGTGAGAGCTACGGTAATGTTGAGATTTTGCTGTTGGTGATTTATGGGACAGATTTATTGATGCTGTCTAAAATCTAGACAGTGTAAATGTAGACAGTCTAAAATGTGCCAAATTTATCGATATTATGATACATCTGCCACATTTAGTCACTTCTATCTAACTTAACACAATTTTTAACTTAGATAAGTTTACACTTATCATTGCACCTACATTTTGGTGCACTACGTCACAATGTAAGCCATGCCCCCTTTCCATGAAGCGCCGCAGTAGTGTCTAAGAAACTATATAAAACACATAATAAATTTGGTGTTAAGCATGTACTGTATGCTCATATTTTTGCACAACCTGCAACAGAATTCTAGTGCAATTGCCATACTTAATATACTCTTATGTGTTTGTGGTGCTAGCGTACGAGTTACAAAGCAAAAGACCCATACATTGCTCTTTCACAGGCGTTCTCTGACACCTGTGTTGTCCCTGAACCCCCGACCCTAAGACAAACCCTTTATTGATGTCATCACTATTTGCCAGTATTTTTCATAAAATAACAATTCTAAGGCACATCTTCTTAGGCCATGTTCACACGGCTTAAACCTGGACGTATTTCAGTCCATAATTACGCGCCGGAGTGCGCAAATTACGGGCTGAAAACGTCCCAGGCATTACGATAATCCACAGTTCTCATAGAGGGTGGAGGGGGGAGATAAGTGACTTTTTAATTACTCGCGGCGTACCCGCGCCGCTGGTAATGAATGTCTATGGGCCGGCGAGGTGCCGGCCCCCCGCTCACTCCCCCGCTCCCGCCCCCGTCCACACGGCGTAATTGCGGGACGGAATTACGCCCTGCATTTAAGCCGTGTGAACCTAGCCTTAGAAGTCTGTAATGGGCTATTCCGCTGTTATTCCTCTAAGAAGTTTATAAATAAATTGACAACTGGGCAAAGTCATTCTCCTTTTCAAATGGGTTTGCCCCAGCACAGTCTGGCACCATCAACTCTGAGTGGATAGTGTCAGAGAGTATAGGGACACACCCCCAACTAGTAACTCCAAGTTGTCTATTTGTTCATAATATAGGAGAAGATCACAACATTCTTCCCATCAGGGTGAAAAGTAAAAGTGTTGCATTAATACAGCTCTGGAAAAAATTAAGAGACCACTGCACAGTTTTCTAAAATTCAGCATCTGTACATGTCTGACAGCCATTCCATTCCAGTGTCAGGTGAATTCCAACCAAAATACAACTCATTCTACTTAATGTGCTTCTGATTAGGTGATCACCTGAACCAAATATTATTTAATGAATGAAAGTCTAAAAAACACTGCTGTGGTCTTCACAATCCTCTTGCAATAGGATAAGCTGGATGGCAAAACAAGTGCTAGGAATAGGCCAAAAGGAATTTGAATGAAAAAATCATGATTATTCCACCAAATATTGATTTCTGAACTCTTCTTGACTTAAAACATTAGTCTTATTGTTTCTAACTAAATATGAACTTTTTTTCTTTTACATTATTTGAGGTCTGACAGCTCTGCTTCTTTTTTATTGTTTTGAAGATTTCTCATTTACTGCAAATAAATACTAATTTTTTTGCTTTGAATTTCATAAACATGTCAGTAGTTTATATAACAAAATAACAATGTACATTTTTTCTCCAAAAATTTACCATTGAAGAGAAAAATCAGAGAAACTGAAAATTTTGCAATGGTCTCTTATTTTTTTCCAGAGCTGTATATAATGTATTTAAGAATAACAAACTCAGCAACTGTTCAACAGAATGAATGTTTAGGTCTCCTGGTACCTTTATCTGTAGTTGCACCGATGTACCAAAAGGAGGCAGGAATGTGGAAAAGTCAGCTGTGGCAATCAGGAAAGATTTTGGATATGTATATATATATATATATACGACGAGGATTTCTAGTCCGATTCAATGTGGATTCTGCCTTAAACGCCTCATTGAAAACTAAAAGAGAATATTGATCTCATTAGAAAATACACTTTGTGGTTCATACAATGCATATTTTCGATGCGTGGTTTTGAAACTGACACGTGGTCAAAAACACTTTGCATATGCTAATTTTTTTAATCATGTGGAACATATGGAAACTATTGATGTCAATGGAGTGGTAAAAATCCTCATGCAGTAAGCGCTCAATATATTTATCTGTGTATTGCTTGTGGATTTTAACGCGGATATGACTGAAAACACAAATCTGAAAAACACCACTAATTGCACAAGCAATAAGAATGTACTTTAGTAAAAAAAAAAAAAAAAAAAATGTAAAAAAAGCGTTAGGCACGATTGTTAACAACAGAATCCTCATGTATTTCACACAGGGGCCGTTCACACGGCTTATTCTGGAACTGATTCCAGCCATACTGCGCGCCGTATTTGCGCTGCAGTACGGCTGGAATCCGTCCCAGTCATTACGGTAATCCACAGTTCTCATAGAACTATGGATTCCGTCTCTCCTCCCCGCTCGGCGAATCCGCCGAGCGGGGAGAAAGTGACATGCACATTATTTACGGCGTGTACACGCCGTGAATAGCGCATGTCTATGGGGCCGGCGAGGTGCCGGCCCTCCGCCCCCGCTACACGGCAGCCGGCGTAATTGCGGGGGGAAATCCGTCCCCGCAATTACGTCGGCGATAAGCCGTGTGAACATTGCCTTAGGGTATGTTCACACGGCTTTTTTGGACGTGGCTTTGAATGAGGTTTTTGTAGCGTTTCCGCTCCCCAACCCTCGCCTGAAACATGCTTCTTCAGAAGAGGTTTTAGAGGCGTTTCTCGGCGAGGTCTTGGATGAGATTTTCACCCATACAAATTAATAGCCAGGACAAAAACGGCACCGAAAACCGCGGCAAAAACACGCTTCAAGAATTGACATGATCGTTTTCAGCTCTTCCAAAGAAGCGTGTAAAAACCTCGTCGTGTGTGAACTACAATGAGGTTTTACATAGGAATCAATAACATGAACTGGGGGCGTTTTGAGCGAGGTTTTGGGTGAGGAAACGCTCCAAAAACCCCGTCCAAAACCACGTCAAAATAAGCCGTGTGAACATACCCTTATATTTTACCCTGTTGTGTAAACGTACCCTTATTCAAAAATGTCTAGGAGGGGTAAAAGATGAACGGCACAACTCCGATTACAAGACGAGGTCCTGGAGAATTGTTATTTCATGGGGAATACAATTATTTACTAAAGCAGACATATCAGGGGTGGTGACAGCTCCACTTTAAGTATGTCAGATACATTTTCCAGCAGACTTCCACTGGCTGGAAACAGTTGACTTTTTTGTCATTAAGATTGGCACAATTACACATTATCTATCATGGCTGAATAGTCATCTGTGCATTTCTGTCCATTCGTCACAGCTAGCTCATAAGAGGAGAGAATGGGAATTGCTCTATTGATGCCTATTGTACTACTTCAGGATGTGTTAGTGCAGTTGCTTTTTTGCTGTTTGCAGAGTGAATGCAATTATCTATCCTATTTACTGTAGGTGCGGACTGTTTCTTGGTACTAATGAATGTGTGAAATAATTTTAGAGCCATTGCATTGTGGAATAGACTAAATTTATCATCTTGTTTATACTTCTGTCTCCTTAACGTTCCACCAATGTCTGTAGGGAAACCCGAGGTTAAAATAAGAGCAGCTCGTACAATAGAGCTGAGCTTTTATATAGCAATATAGATAAGCTATTGATTCAATGAATGTCTACATCGCTTCTACATACATATATAGCGATGTGGAAGATACATTCACATGCAGTAAAATGGAAATGCAGGATGTGAACACATTACCATAATACAACTATTTATTCTGAATAAAACTAGGGTAACGTCGTGTCGGAGAAGCCCTTGGTTTCTATGGTATTGTGCGAATAAGAAACCACTTTCCGTGATGATCGGCCACTAGAGACACTCCTCCATTACGGTCTGACGGATAATCTTCAGTGAAGTTGCTGCAGAATAACTTACTTCACGGCCATATGTTTTAGAGCTGACAATAAAGCAAGGTTTATTATGACTTTACATCTCCTAAATGAAGTGAGGTTTTGTTCATTCCCATTTTATTGCCTTCTATGGGCAGTTTCATATGTTGGTGTTTTGCAAATAATGCTACTATAACCGCACACATTTTTATAAGCTTTTATTGTGGCAAAAACTGGAGATTATAGCTGGAAGTCAGTAGGCAAATACACAGCTGATTCACATTATTATGACCACTAGATAATATCCAGAGTAACCACTGTGTGCAGCAATGATAGCAGCTGGATGGGCTGGGAGTGACCCAATAAGATTCTAGTAGGTTGTCACAGGCATCTGAAGACATGATGACTGCATCCCACAGCTACTGGAGGGTGCATGGGGGTGGATCCAAAGAACGAGCACCATGATTAAGGAGGTCCTAGAGGTGCTTAATAGGGATATAAGTTTGGGAAATTAGGCGCTCTAGGTAGTACTCGAAAGTGTTGGTCATGTTCTTCCAACCTATGTCAGACATTTCTAGCCTTGTGACCAGGGGCGTCGCTAGGCTGTTTTATTCGGGGCTCGGGCCCCGAATAAAACTCCTGTGCCCCGAGTCTCCCGGGCTCCAGGCCGCTGCCGTGGGCTTGGAGCACCGACTGGCCCTTCAGCTGCGGGCTTCTGCGGAGCAGAGAGCGAGCGCTCCCTGCTCCGCAGACAGTGTCGGACCGGCTCTGGGTCCGACACTGCGGGGCCGCCGGGTCTTCACAGCGCTGAGGACCCGCCGCGGCCCCGTGCGCCTCAGTCGGCAGCGTCGCGATGATGTGATGTCATCGCGACGCTGCCTCTCCTTGGGTGACAGCGTCATAGGCCGTGCGCCCGAGGAGCTGCCGGAGGAGCGCGGGCTGAAGAGGACAGAGCGCGCTCGCCGGGGAGTTAAGGTGAGTATTAATGTTGTTATTTTTATAGCGTTTACCTGCCTCAGTGCCCCTATATACTGCCTGTGCCCCTATAATGCCTGCCTGTGGCCCCCATATCCCTGCCTGTGGCCCCATATACTGTCTCAGGGGCACTGAAGCAGTATATGGGGCACAGTCAGGTATTATAGGGGCCAGGCAGGTATATAGGGGCCACAGGCAGGTATATAGGGGCCACAGGCAGTATATAGGGGGACACAGGCAGTATATTGGTGCACTGAGGCAGTATATGGGGCCTGTGGCCCCCATATGCTGCCTGTGCCTCTATAATGCCTGCCTGTGCCCCCCATATACTGCCTGTGGCCCCCCATATCCCTGCCTGTAGCCCCCATATCCCTGCCTGTGGCCCCATATGCTGCCTGTGGCCCCCATATACTGCCTCAGTGCCCCTATATTCTGCCTCAGTGCCCCTATATACCTTCTTGTGGCCCCTATATACTGCCTCAGTGCCCCCATATACTGCCTGTGGCCCCATATACTGCCTCAGTGCCCCCATATACTGCCTGTGCCCCCCTATATACTGCCTGTGGCCCCATATACCTGCCTGTGGCCCCATATACTGCTTCAGTGCCCCTATATACCTAACTGAGGGGACTGCTATACCTATAATTAAGGAGTTGCTGGAAATGTGAGGATTCTAAGATATTTGTGTCCAAATCCTCAGGGACGAGTATTGGCCGGGAGCAATCAGCATGAAGGTGTGAACCGGATGGAGAAGAAAAGGGAAAGTGAACGACGCTGATCAGAAAAGACGTCTCCGGTGAGTCACTAAATGTAACTGCAGTGTAATCACTTATATGTCTGCAGAGCGTCTACATACAACTAGTAACTACCACTATATGGTCACTATATGGCAGTGGTATATGTCTTCAGAGCCTGTGTACAGCTGATAGTCACATGTGGGGTCTGGCAGGATTATTTGATCCTTATGTAGTAATAGTTTTGGGTCTTGGTTTTGTAGGAGGGTTTTTGTAACAATCACTTGTCTGGTAGATTTGCTCCATGTATCGGTGTATGTTTTGGTGTCTGTTTAGGGGTATTGTCATATGAAGGTGAGAAGTTCTGAAAAAGTAAATTTGTCATTGGTGATTTTTACTGTACAGTGACTGCTGAGGAGATGGTCGGGATATGTGTGGGATGTGCAGAAAATTAGTGACAGGAACACAAGGTTTTTCCTGTAAAAAAAACATCCACAGTTCACAATGAGGCGTGAAAAATGTCGTGTGAACCCAGCTCTACCCAGAAAAACACAAAGGGCCCGAGCCCCGGATGTTTTAGGACCCTAGCAATGCCCCTGCTTGTGACATATCACATTGTTTTCCTGGAAGATCCCATCTGCCCCAGGAAAAGACAATGAGCATGAATGGGTGTATTTGATTTGCAAGAATGGATTCATACCCAAATTAGTGCAGAGTGTGCTCCACATGTATGAGCGGCCCAGATGCCACAAAAACATTCCCCAGACCATAAGGCTGCCACCACCAGCTTGTGTTCTTCCAGCAATGGTTGCAGGATGTTTGTTCTCTGATGTTTCTGGTCAGACATGCCAGCGTCCATCTGTTCAATGAAGCAGAAAACATGACTCAGCAGAGAAGACAGCCCTTTGTCAGTCAGTGGAGGTATAAATCAGATACTGCCGTAAGAAATTGAAGCTTTTTCTGGTGAAGCAACTTCATTAGCAGAGGTGCAGTCATCTGCTTTGAAGCCCTACACACCATAGAGTTTGCTGAACTGTTGTTTTAGACATATGCCTGATAGCAGCCTGGTTTGTTCTGGTGCTGAGCTGCTCCACTGTAGTGTGTTGATCCGACCTCATGCACCTTTGGAGCTAACATTACCTCTTAAATCAATGGTGTGTGGTGCTCTGCAGTTTCCACGTAGCATATTCACAATGAGGTCATTTTTCCACTTAGGATACACTACATCAACACACAAACATACGAACAGTTCATACACTGCGCAGTTTTGGAAATACTACCACCCTTAGCCTTAAAGCAAGTAATCAGCCATTTTTGCAACTCGAGGGATATATGTGCTGACAGCCGATTGCACACATTATGGGCGACATGTATGATTTATGGCGCTTGGATGCCAATTTTATTGCGCACTAGTGTAGAATGCGCCTGAATCTATGAACCTGCTCAACTGCGGGTGATAAATCGGGGTGAAACCCCCTTAGGCGCAGAAATTACAATTCTTCTCGGGAAAAACCCATTTTTTAAAGTGGTATATCTTTTTCCAGCAGTAATTCCCCTAAAAATTGCGGGAAACGGGAAACAAAAAATCTTTTACTTCGTACGGTTAAAATTGCGCCCCCCCCTTCCGCACGCCCCCCCCGAAATCAACGCTTACAAATTCCCCCGGGCCCTTGCCTTGTAATGCCCCTTGACTTTGGGTGTTTTGGGCGAATTAAAACTAAAGCAAAACGAGGCTTGCCCTAGATCTTGGGTTTAAAAAGGAGGCCAGACCCCCGGTTCAACAGGGTCCCCCAAAGGGGGGTCCCCCATATATTAAAATTCCCAAATTTTAAACCACTGAGAAAAAATTCCCCCAAAAGGGCCGATTTTTTAATTTTTCCAGGAAAAGGGCCAAAATTTTTTGGGAAACCCCTCACCCCCTGTTTTTATAAATATTAAATGTTGGGGTTTTTTTTTTAAAAAAGGAATTTTTAATCCTTTTAGGCTATTTTTTTAAAAAGGGCTCTTTCAGGACATAATTTTGGGAGTAATTGTGCTGCAATGTGCCCTGAAATGCGTCCTGTAATTACGGTAATAATGGCTCTCACACAGAGCTATGATTACCTGCCGTCTGCCCTGCCGCGTATTGAACCCGGGAAAAGAAAGAAAAGGGCCTCCTTAATGAAATAAAATGGGCCCGGGACCCTCCTTGAGCTTTAGAAAGAGTTGCTGGGGCAGCCGTTCTTCAAAACACAGGGCATTTTTCAGCGCACAACGGGTTCCCTTGCTGCAAGACTTTTGTTTGAACATCCCCTTTAACTGCCATTTTTTGAAAACATTTTTTTTCAGGAACTTTACAGGTTTTTTTTCCCCCCCAAAACCTTCATTTTATTTGTTTTCTGTAGTTTTTTTCCCCTTTCCAAATTTATTTTTTGCTTGGTTTTTTTGAAAAAACAAACCTGAAAAAACACACCCAAACTGCATGTACCATTAGACCCTTTAAGAAAAAAATGCTACAAAAGCTGAATGAAAAATGCATAAAGCCTAAAAAAAAGCATGCGATTTTAAAGCGCTTTTTTTTTGGTCCAAAAAAACCGCAACGGGAAAATTTTAAATTTTGAAGGGGGCCTTTGCTTGGTATTCAGGAAGCAGCTATCTCTGTTTTCTAGGCTTTAAAAGTCTTGGAAACTTGGCTTCCCAAATTTAACATGATTATTGTCCAACAAATACAATGGGTTTTATGGGGCCCGCCCTAACAAATTTTTTTTAGATCTGGGTTTTCCCCCCCCGGGCCCTCGCTATGATCCGGGTTTCATTCATTTCTTTAATTTCCCTTTTTATAAAAGGGGAAAGCAAAGGTGAAAGGAAAAAAAGCATGAGAGGAACATTTCCTCCTATCCAAAACAGAAAAACCCCCTATTATGAAAAAGCATAACAACACCTTAAAAAGGGGGGTTTTTCCACAAAAAGGGTTGCTTTTAGGTTTTTAAAATTTTCAAAAACTCCCCTTTGCAAATATGCCATTTAAAAAGTGTCCCAAACCATTCCTTTGAAAACCCCCCGTTGGGTTTGCATCCGTCCTCCTCAGGTCGCTATAATCTACCAAACCCGTCCAAAAAACTCATGATGGCCTGCCCCCACGGTTTTCTATAGCTACAGACCTGGCTTCTAAAAGCACCAATAAAGCCCCGTAAACACGCCCCCGAAATTTAAAGGAAAAACCCAAAAAACAGGACTGAGGTAAGCTGAATCAAAAGTTTGGAAACAACCCCCTTTAAAAAGGGTTTTTTACTGCAGGGTTTTCCCAGTATTGATTTAAACACTGGAAGAAAGTGATGGGGAAAAATTGGGGAATTTGGGGGGGAGGGGGGGCTGGAGAAGGAAATTACAGTATTGACCTGGATTAAGACTTCCCGTAGTCTAAAACTTAGCATGGGTCCCCGTAATTTAGGTCACTCTATTGAACTGTTTGTCATGAGTCAAAATTTTCCAATTTTATTTGTGTGGCCCTTGATTAATTTTCAGGGCTTTTTTTTTTACTAATTTTTTTAAATTTTCCTTCTTTTAGGAATTCTTTCTTAATCTACAGTAAAAATAAACATTAAATCAAAAATGTAAAAATTTTAGGCACAAATGGGAAAATTAAAAGTTTGGGAAATAATTTTCTAAAAAGGGAAAATTTTCAACTTTTAAAAAAATGACAAATTTTCCCCTGTTTATCACATGGGTTCACCATATTTCCATTTACTCTAACAGATTTTCTGGTAGAGATCTTCTCTGTGCTGAAGCATTTTCTCCTCTATTTTAACTTGGGTTTTTTTCCCCGCTGTGGAAACCGTAAAAATTTTAAACCGAAAAAAGAAGAAATGTTTTGTTTTTTCACAGCCCTGTGGACTTTCATGTTTTTTTTTTCCTTTTTCATTATTAAGGGGCCCTTCACACGGGTTTTTTTGGACATGGATTGGCCCCCCCCCCAGTAATTTCGCGGGCCCTACTGCGCTGCATACGGCTGGGGAAACCGTCCCCCCCCATTAAAATTAATTTCCCCATTTTTCAAGATGGGAAATATGGGTTCCGTCCCCTCCAAACCCCCTCGGCAATCCCCGCGGGGGAAAAGTTACATGGTTTTATTATCCCGGGATAACGCCCGGGATAATGCAAGTCAAAGGGGCCACCGAGCACCCCCCCCGGCCCTTTAATTTTAAGCCATAATTTTTCGGGCCAAAACCGTCCCCCCAATTATGGGTTAATAAGCCTTTGGGAAACCGGGCCCCCCAAAAAACCCTTCAAAATCAAGCAGGGCGTGTATACCCGCTATCAATGCCTTTCTGAGGGGGAGGGAAGAATCATAGCAAGGGGTTTGGAATGCTTTTAGGTGGGTGGGGACTAGGAAAAATTTAAAGGGGTTTTAAACCCGGCGGCAAAGGTTTTCCCCGGGCCGGAATTTTCAACGGTTTTTTCATTTTTTTAAAGCTGGCCCGTAAACCCCGGGTTTTAACTTTTTAACCATGGACCTTTAAAAAAAAAACCGTTTCAGCAGCCCCCCACTGCAAAGGATTTTCCGGGCCGAAAATTTTTTTTCAAAAACGGGGGGTCCAAAAAACAAACGTTTTTATTAGCCCCATGGGGTTTTTTGAGGGGAACCTGAACAAGGTTTGGGGGGCGAAAAGGGAAAAGTTTTTCCGCAAACTGCGGGGCAAAAGGGAAACCCCCCCGCTGCCAAAAACCCGAACCCCCCACTTCCCGAACCCTTTAAATTTTCTGTGCCATGTAAAAAGGGCCCTTAAAAAATATAGGGAGTTTCCCAAAAACGTGCAACCCTGTTAGGCAGAACAAGTCCATCTACAGCTCCTGCTATATGCCCTGGTGGGCTAGAGTACGACACAGTGAGGGAGAGTTATTAGACTGGCATTTCAAACGCCAATCAAACACAGAACTCTGCTGGCAAAAGATGCAACACATTTGCAAAAGTCAAAATCTATGCCAGCTATGAGTTTTATAATTCATAACAGAGTCCTGAGTGAATTACAGTAGGTTTGTTGGGGGTAGGGGCCTTTAATCCCCCTCTTGTTAATATTGTGGCAAAAAAATGTTAAAGTGAAATAATGTACAGCCCCAAAGTAAGCCCCAATGGGGAAAAGGGAAAATTTAAAAATTGCTGTGAAAAAACCCAGTGGCTGACTAAGGGGGCTGAAAAAGACTTGAACTAAATAAAGTGGACAGAGAAGAATAGTCCTGAGAACAGACTGAGCAGTGGACAGAATGTCTAGTGAACCTAAAAGCAACTACAAGTCCTATGCTCCTAATCCACAGAACTTTACTCCAAATCATAGAAAAAAGTCAGACCTACTGCTACAGTGACAGGTCAAAAATCCCTTCACAGCAGATGGCAAAAGTCCCCAGTGCCACATTAGGCTATGTTCACACGGCTTAAAATGGGCCGTTTTGGGTCCTTTAATTACGCCCCGAAGGCACAAATTGGGCTAAAATGTCCCATTCATTACGGTAACCCCACATTCTAAATAGAGAACATGGATTACGTCCCTCCCCCTGCTCGGCAAATACGCCGAGGGGGAATAATTCACATTCCTTTTAGCGGCGTATACGCCCCCCACTCCCGCCCCCCCCCCGGGCCACAGGGCATAACTGCGGGTTTTAGCCCCGCAGTTAACCCTTTTGAACATAGCCTTAAGTTTTACACGGGCCAAAAACCGAGGGAAAAACCCACCCCCCCGGCTGGTCCCCACACTAAAAAAGGCTTCAAAAGGGAAATCATGCACCCTTAATTTTAAAAAAATTTTCAATTTGTTTTTTATCAAATTAAAAAAGGGCAAAAAAGAATAATTTAAGGGGAATGGCAACCAACGTTTTTTTCCGGCAAATCATAAAATTTTTCTGTCCGCAAAAAAAAGCTTTTTTGTAACAATGGCTTTTTTTTTGCATTGAAGTCTATGAATGACCTCATCGGCATGTACTAAATGTATACATTTTATTATGCGTTTTTTTTACAGAAAAAAAATCACTTGATTAGAGCAAAAAGATACTTTCTTAAAAAGCAGAACAAGAATTTCTAACCAATCCTTACATGTTTGACGTAGAAGTTAAAAAACCATAGATGCACACAATAAAAAATATGTTTTGATACTTGTTTTTATCTACTGTTATATTGCATCTGTAGTAAAAGGAGATGGCACCCCATTATTAAAGGGGTTGTCTTGCTACAAGGATTGCTTTTTATGTTAAAGATCTTGCAAAAACAAGTCACTTTGCAATATGTGTCCGTTAACAGTGTCCTACCCATTCCTAGATATCTCCTCTTCTACGGGCTGCATCAGCTCCTCAGGTCGCTATAGCTACAGACCTGTTCGTATCTCTCATGATAGGCTGCCAACATTGGTTGCTATAGTTACAGACCTGGCTTCTACTGCAGCCTAATAGAAGCCAGTAAACACACCCCTGAATTCAAAATGAAACTAAGAAAAGAGGACTAAGGTAAGATGAATCAATGTAGTGAGACAACCCCTTTAACGATGGAGACTGTAGCTGTATCTACCACCATTTGGCTTTGAGGCCGTACTCCTGTGTTGTGCAGAGTATTATATAACGTGCACATTCGGGATCAATGAAAGGCAATAGTTGTAGCAACCTCAAAACCCATGTTGGCACAGACCATTTCCTCTACTAAGTGACTAGTGTAACCCTAGTGAGATGCATATACAGTATCTCACAAAAGTGAGTACACCCCTCACAATTCTGTAAATATGGTCTGTCATCTTTTTATGGGACAGCACTGAAGATATGACAGTTTGATGCCTTGTAAAGTAGTCAGCATACAGCTTGTATAACAGTATAAATTTGGTGTGCCCTCAAAATAAATCAATACACAACCATTAATGTCTAAACCACTGCCAATAAAAGTGAGTACACCCCTAAGGGAAAGTGGACAAGTTGTGCTCAATTTGCCATTTTCCTTCTACGGTGTCATGTGACTCGTTAGTGTTACAAGGTTTCAGGTGTGAATCGGGAGCAGTTGTGTTAAATTTGGTGTTATTTCTCTCAGGCTCTCTCAAACCGGTCACAGGAAGTTTAATGTGGAGCGTGATGGCAAAAAACAGTCTGTGAATGTGAAAAAACAAATTGTTGCTTTCCCTAAAAATGGCCTAGGCTATTAGAAGATTGCCAACAGCCTGAAACTGAACTGCAGCACGGTGGCCAAGACCATACATCAGATTAACAAGACAAGTTCCACTCGGAACAGGCCTCGCCATGTTCAACCAAAGAAGTTAAGTGAACATGCTTAGCGTCATATCCAGAGATTGTCTTTTCAAAGTTGACATATGAGTACTGCCACATGAGAGGGGGGGAGTCAACCTGTCAGTACTAGGAACATACGTGGCACAATGCATCAAATTGGTCTGGATGACTGTCGTTCCAGAAGGAAGCCTCTATCCTCAGATGGAAGGCGGTTCCAGTGGTTAATACATGTTGATTTATTTTGAGGGCACACCAAATTTACCCTGTTATACAAGCTGTACACTGATTACTTAACATTGTATCGAAGTGTCATATCTTGAGTGTTGTCCCATGAAAAGAAATAATACAATATTTACAGAAATGTGAGAAGTATACTCACTTTTGGGAGATACTGTGGGTGGAACAGTAGGAGAGCACGGCACAATAAGAAAGGCTAAGAGCAGACAGTCACTATGTTGCGGTCTGACTTGATTGGGCTTTCGGTAGTGATTGAGGTCATTTACCCTGTTTTGAGAAGCGTTTAGAAAAGTTATGCCAGGGCTTAAAAGCATTGTCTGGTTAATTTTTATTATTTGCCCACTAAGTCCACAAGGGCATAAACAGTATTTCTGTGTTGACCTGTATTAAAATTATGTGCTATTACTGTATTCACAATATTGATAGTCTGACCAGAAGTTGTGATGGTGTGTTTGGACATTTTCAGTGGGTGTTTTGGATTCACCTTGTATGATGTGTGATGTTTTATTCAAGGCAGGCAGTGGGTGGCAACAGTATGGAAGGGTTAGCATCCTGACTAATGCGCATGCGCAGAAGATAAATATCTTCTGGTCGTGCACCCTATACAAGAGCATTGTGCTTCGCTGTCTGCTCCAAACAGAAAATCCACACACACAATGTACTGAGTAAACACTCATTTTATGAGAGTAGGGGCGATTTGCTGTCCACAACGAGGACACACCTTTTTATCAAGACCTTACGCACAATGCGTCTAAAGATAATTAGCTAGTAGGCATGTGCTGTAGGTAGGCTGCAACATACAAGGTGAATCCAACACAGCCATAGAAGGAATGGCGTTCCATTCCAACTACAGATCCAAACGGAGCTTCATCACTTCCAGCTAGACTATTAATATTGTGAAAACAGTAATATACACTTAATTTTTAATACATGTCAATACAAAAAATATTGTTTATGCCTTAGTGGGTCAAACTAGACAACCCATTTAGCAAAACAGCTTCAACATCTATATAAGTCTGGGAAGCCTTTCCTACAGACCTCCATCATCCCTAATACATGACCATGTTAGAAATTGTAGGTTTACAAATCCCAATTACTCTAGGAAGAGCAGCCAAAATGCTGCTCTAACAAAGGAAATACTGTGAAAACGTCTATGAAATACACCAGAGCTCTCAGTCATAATTTCAGATAAAGGAAAATTAGATACTGTGTGATGAAGAACAGGCATTTACTTAAAAAGTGACACATACAATATGGGGGTCTCAGTGCAGTATCTAACATCAGCAAGGATTCTCTCCTATGTTACCCATCACACAAAGTCACAGCCATGTCCATTGATATAGACATGCATACAACACAATCAACTTGCGCCCGACTGAGGGTGCGTTTTAGCTTCTACCCTAAGCATATGTAATCGTATGCAGTAGTTTCCACAGCAATATATTTAATCCACTAATCTGACTAGAGATAAGACTAGCTATAACATTTCATGTTGTATTGCGATAGCTCTTGTCATAGCATACCTTACGATGAGCTTACATTCCCATTAGCATGTGGAGGCTCCCATTGAACAAATTTCCATGAGATTAGGGAAGAACGAGACAATAGCTGCCTGCAATGTAACCTGAATTGAGAATCTTTTAAAGATCCTGCACTTTGATGACATATGCAGAGATATACCATAAAATGAGATAGGTGCGGGTCCCACCTCTGGGGAACAGGCACCTGAAAGCCTTTGCTCAAAAAAGAAGAGCTGTTTGCATTTTTACACTTTTACACAACTCCATTCTGTTCTATGGGAGTTCAGAGATCAGCCAAACACAGTGCTCAGCTTGCTCAGAACTCTCCATGGGGTCCACTTCCTTTCCCAGAGGTGAGACCCACACATATCATACTTTAGTGGAATATCCTATATTCCATCATAGTGCATGGTGAAAATACCCCTTTAAGGCTCCATTGGGGTCTGCTGGACTCCAGTGGATTTACCTGTTAGTAACAATGTGTATTCACTAGTTCTATATTTTATTTTAGGTGAGGGGCATAAGTTCACAGAAAGAGGGTCAAATGAGCAACTTATCAAGGTGAGAGGGTCCAACAGGACTGCTTAACAGTGGTGATGATGTAACAGAAAAAAAAAAAAACAAAGTTCATGCACAAGATAGAAGCTTAAATGTGGTTGTCTCACTACAAGATTGCTTTTTAGTTTAAAGATCTTGGAATAAACAAGTCCACTTCACTCTTTTGTATTATTGTCACATTTCGGCACAGTGTGCCTGAGACGCACGCTGTAGCTCATGACTAGATAGTCGCCCCGTCATTTGGTTCTAGCTATGTGCATGGCGCTGGGCAAGCAGGCGTCCTCTAAGGTCGCAATATCAAACAGACCTGTTCAAACTCTCACCTGATAGGCGACCACACTGGTTGCTATAGCATATAGACCTGGCTCATACTGCAGCCTAGTAGAAGCCAGTAAACCACGCCCCTCCCACCCATGACACACACTACCCCCACACGACACCCACAACCCTCCCCCACACCTCTCACACACCCGAACGCACACAATCTATACAACCATAACAACTTCACTCCCACCTCATCACAACACGACCACATGCACATAACTGACTCACACACACGCACAAATCTACACCAATCTGCCTCCTTAGCTCACATACCACGGGAAACCCGCCGCCACAGGCAAACACATGTCCCTCTACTACGAAGGACGTAGATTTTATAGATCTAACTCTCTGCATATCTCTAGAGGACCTCATCTACCTTCATCAACACACACTTAACTGGTCTCAATAATGTACCCATACAACACGAACTCTAAAACGCCTGACACTAACAGTCCCCTCCACCCCCAGCCGAGATTAAAGCCGTATCACCTCCGCCAATTACACCCGACTCTACTTCTCAACCACAACACAGAACTTAACTCCTTGACCACATAGCGTGAGTGTGCCACACACAACCAACCACAGAACATGACAGTGTAACCTACTCACTCCCTCTAACTCCTCAAAACGCTCTCTCCGCACACGACCAATTCACCTGGAGCACCCGCTAACCCCCACACAACACCAATGTGTATACGCTCATAACACCTGTCGAGAATACCAACCTACACAACTTACTCTCACTTACTATTTCCTCTGCTACTTTCATTTACATTACGTCAGTAAAATATCACAGCGCTTAACAAGATATCATCACTGAAGCTGTCGTACCTAGTGAAAAAGGCACAATTAGACGAAATTATCTATAGATCTACACGATAATGCGTACAAATATAGTCTCATCTGGTTAGAGAATAATAATTAAAACTAGGTATCCCAATTGCAAAACACATCACATTCCAGAGAAAGAAGGAATAACACTAGATTACAACAACAGAAGTATATAAACAAATTAAGATAAGAACAACTGCCGAGACTCTATTATGCGCGATAGTCATATATTAAGGCAACAGACAACACACCGAACTATTACAATAGAACAAAGTTTCACTAGAATCTTTGTCACACCACAAATATTCTAAAAAAAGATAGCAGTCGATAAGGGGGGACACATATAAAACACACATACACAATATAAAGAATATATCACAAGTTCTTGAGAATGAATTAAAACAAATGTTCAAGAGAGAGAGACTAGATATCATATCTAGTTGAGTTGGAGAAGTGAAGTGTTGGGCGAGAGGTAGCGGGTGGTCTGGACAAGCACATTCACACTGATCAACTCTTATTTTAGGTGTTTGTTGTATAATATAAGGTTGTTTGATGGGTAAAGTTGAGTAGTGGGGGGGTGGGGTTATTGGGGTACGGAATTTTTTTATTTTTATGGGGGGTGGAGAATGTGTAATGTAGAGTTTTAAGGTTATTTAATAGAAATAATAAGGAATTATTAGGTGATGTATTGTGGTTTTTTGTTTTTTTTTAATTTTGTAGTGTTTTAAATATTGTAATAAATAGTGTTAATTATGAGAAGATTAGTTGAATTGGAATTTTTGGTATTATAATCCTTTTGATTTATTTCTCACTTGGGAGTGCTGCAATGTTTCCTGATTATTGAATTGGACTTGTGACTCAGGGTCATTTTGGCTGGCATATATATACTGTTGGGTAATGTATTTTTCCTTGTTTATTAGCTGTATATCTGTCTATTTCACAAGTATCTTTCTGTGTATCCATCCATCATCTGTCTATCCCTATCCCTATTATTTAACTGTATATCTATCTCGTGTATCTTTCTGTCTTCATATCTCATCTCTCTCTCTTTCTCTCTCTCTTCTATCTCATACTATTCACACCTACCTATCTATTCATCGTATCTCATATCTATCTATCTATTCTATCTATCTACCCATCTATCTATCTATCTAGCAGCTTATCTATCCTGTCCTGTCTTGTCTATCTATCTCTGTCTATCTATCAATCTATCTAATCTAACTATCTGCTCCTATCTATCTATCTATCTATCTATCTATCTATCTATCTATCTATCTCTGTCTATCTATCTCTGTCTATCTATCATCTATAATCTATCTCTATCTATCTCTGTCATATCTATCTATCTATCTATCTATCTATCTATCTATCTATCTATCTGTGAATCTAATATATATCTAACCCATATCTAGCTATCTATATATCTATATCATATCTACTTATCTATCTATCTATCTATCTATCTATCTATCTATCTATCTATCTATCTATCTATCTCATATCTATCTATCTTCCATTAAATGTCAGATTTACATGGACTGTATTACAGTTTAGTGCAAATTCATACAACTATTTTTGCATAGTTGGACATTTATAAATGGGATAAAATTTCCGATCAGAACAAGTTAAATTTTTTTCATTAGTATGCCTGAAGAGTTCAGCCCCAAACTTGTGCACAGATAACATTCAGATGCAGATTGGTAGTGCTGGGGCTGCCATATGTCTTGTCATCCTGAACAGCAGCTACTGTAACACCTGAGAGCTGAACTTGTTTTATGGGCACTATTATGCCCTCTGGGAAATATATTTCTCATATCTTGTCCTCTGTAGAAACACGGGTAGCAGCTGCTTTTAAAAACATGTCCTTAGAGTGGGAGCAGGAGGGGGAATATGAGGTGGAAGCAGATGCATTGCGCTTCCCCCAAGGGTTACTCACACCGCTGGTGGTCTGCATTTTATCTCTCCCAGTTACAAGCCGAACAATAATGTAGAATGGAAAGACCTCACTGGGAGAGCAAGGAAAGGCTTAAATAGTGTCAATCTTATGTGCTAACATGAATGAAAGATACAATTGGAATTTAATGCCAGGTTTTTTGTATCAGACTGAATCCAATGACCACGGTTCTCCCAAATCTGTCGGAAATGTCAATTCATGGGTGGTTTAATTTCATGTTCAGATGTAGCAGAGCTGAATATGTCAGTTAACTCTTTAGGACTAAATATATATAGCTCTTCTGTGGCTTTTTGTCAGATAAATGGATGTAAAAGGACAACACATTTGTAGCGAATAAAGTTTCAGCATCTAAATCTCGGTCTGCCACTCTCATATTTCAGGCTAATAATATATATGGGCCTAAACAACCTCAAACATTTAAATGCTGGGAGTTTTGTAACAGTGTAACTTTAAAGGGGTACTCCCATCTCAATGATTAACTTTAAACATATAGGCAAAGGAAAATAAACATTCTAACTAAAAACACTGCTGTTCTGATTTTTCTACATTTCAAAGATACAGCAGGTTTCCTATCTTGCTTGTCTACGGATGGTTTCCTAGGTTACCGACCATCCTCTAGTTATGTCTTATAAGGAGAAAGAGACCGAGTGGCTAGAGAACAGAGGTGGAAATCATCTGTAAACAAGCACGATTATCTGCTGTATCTTTGAGGTGAAGAAACTTCAGCACAGAAATGTACTTGGATAGAATGTTTATTTATTTTTTTTGCCTACAGTGAAGGAAATAATTATTTGATCCCTGGTTGATTTTGAGTCTGTGGACGGGAGTCTTTTATAAAGGTGACTATTTAAGAACTGGCTATCCTTAATGCAGGAACGAATTGATTAGGGAGCGTCTAACGTCTGTAGGAGCCAGACACTTAATGGTTGATAGGGGATCAAAACTAGATTATCTCAGAAAAATGAAAATAAATAAATATAATTTAACAAATTGATTTTCTGGATTTTTTTCTGGATATTCTATCTCTCAATGTTAAAATTACCATATCCTTAAAATAATAGACTGTTCATGTCTTTGTCAGTGTGCAAACTTACATAATCAGCAAGGGATCAAATAATTATTTCCTTTACTGTACATGTTAAAAGCTAGGGAAAACTATGTTATTTTACCAGGGATCTTATAATTTGATGCCTTTATATCAAATACAGTTGGGCAGAGCCCTCAAGAGTGGCTGGGTAATTGGGCAGCAGATACATTTGAAGTTGACAGGCCGCATGTCTTTCAAATTCGATACAATACGTAATTATTGCCCAGATCACTTTGCACACGGCGATGTTAAACGTGTACTTTTTTTATTTTGGCGCATGATAAGCAAATATATATCAGGGGAACGGTGGTGTGTTTTATTTCCTTTTTCTTTTTACTTGTGTCAATGCAGGACTGGATTGAGCAATCGCTTTACCACTGTTATAATACATTGCAGAACATAACTGTACTGAAATGCATTATGCCATCTGTCAATCAGCAGGTTAGACCATGCCTCCAAGAACAGCCTGCCAGGCTTATATATGTTACAGACAGACGCTTAGCCATTGTTAGGCCTCCGGCAGTCTTAGCCGTTGGAAGGGACGGGAGCCCCTCCCTCTATGAAATCCCTACCATGTTGTGGTTGCTATTGACCGCAGCATCTGATGCATTAAATGGCCGAGATCAGAGTAAACCCCAGTCCTGTCTGTTAAAATAAGTAAAAAACAATAAAAACTACAAGTTCAGTAGTGCTCAAAATGAATAAAAGTACCACCGGGGAGGGGCGACTGCTTCCATTGTAGGGGTGTCTTATTATCTTGTGCAGGAAAAAGCTGTTGATCCCCAGCAGGATGATATGAACAAAAAATAGAAAAAATCCCAATCATCTACTCCAAAATACGTCAGAGTAAGAAACACTTCATTGAATGGCATTGGAGATGTTTGGATTCTTTAATTTTGGGGTATTGAGCAGGTGAATAAACCCAGAAGGGGAGGAGATTGGAAAAAAATATTTATTAGAGCATTTTGGATATAAAACTTAGAAACACAGTTTCCATTAGGAATGAATTTCAGGAATTATTTTTTATATATTTATTAACCATATAAAATGTGTTTTTTTTACTTATCTCTTTACTATTTAAATTTACATGCTGTATAATTTGGTGTTTCTTTGAATTAGTCACAAAATATTGTGCAGTTAAAGGGAAAATGTCAGGTGGTTTATCTAAGAAGTTTGTAATAGAGGGAGAGAAGCTGAGCTCTGTGATATATAGGGTTATATGATAGAGGAGAGGAGCTGAGCTCTGTGATATATAGGGTTATATGATAGAGGAGAGGAGCTGAGCTCTATGATATATAGGGTTATATGATAGAAGAGAGAAGCTGAGCTCTGTGATATATAGCGTTATATGATAGAGGGAGAGAAGCTGAGCTCTGTGATATACCTGTATAGGGTTATATGATAGAGGAGAGAGGCTGAGCTCTGTGATACATAGGGTTATATAATAGAGGAGAGAAGCTGAGCTCTGTGATATATAGGGTTATATGATAGAAGAATAGACGATGAGCTCTATGATATAGGGTTATATGATATGATAGAAGCTGAGATCTGTGATATATATGGTTATATGATAGAGGGAGAGAAGCTGAGCTCTGTAATATATAGGGTTATAGGATAGAGGAGAGAAGCTGAACTCTGTGTTATATAGGGTTATATGATAGAGGAGAGAAGCTGAACTCTGTGTTTTATAGGGTTTTATTTTTGTGGAGAGAAGCTGAGCTCTGTGATATATAGGGTTATATGATAGAGGAGAGACGCCTATATATCACAGAGGTCAGCTTACCTCCTGTATATAACCGTATATATCAAAGAGCTCAGCTTCTCTCCCTCTATCATATAACCCTATATATCACAGAGCTCAGCCTCTCCTTCTATCATATAACCCTATATTTCACAGATCTCAGCTTCTCTCCTCTATCATATAACCCTATATATCACAGAGCTCAGCTTCTCTCCCTCTATCATATAACCCTATATATCACAGATCTCAGCTTCTCTCCCTCTATCATATAACCCTATATATCACAGAGCTCAACTTCTCTCCCTCTATCATATAACCCTATATATCACAGAGCTCAGCTTCTCTCCCTCTATCATATAACCCTATATATCACAGATTTCAGCTCCTCTCCTCTATCCTTTAACCCTATGTATCACAGAGCTCAGCTCAGTAGAATACACTCCCTTTTGGAGGTCAGATTTAAGTTTGACTTTAAGCTTGATTTTAAAAGGTGAATAGGTGGTGCCAATTAGCATGCTTTGATTAAGGACCACACTGGTCAGAAATGAATAAGCTATTTGTATCACTTCATTTTTGCTGATTATTTTATATGACATAAAGATGGCTTTTGAATTTTGAAGGAGATGGTAGAGAATTCTACCATTTTTTGTTCATATTACCCTGCTGGAGACCAACAGATTTTTCCTGCATATTTTAAGATAAACTGTTACAACTGAGAAGCATTCAGCCATAATCCAGGAAGACACTGCACTATTATTCTGTGAAGATGGGTGAGCACTACTGAACTTGTAGTTCTTTTTGTTTTTTGCCTTATGGTGCGTTCCCATCACAAAGACCAAATACTGGTTGGACTTTCCGACGAGTATTTGGTCTTTTTTTGGCACGCAGGAGGACGGCTTTTGTCTGCGGTTTGTGGATTCAAACCATCCCCCTTCGCACCCACAGGTTCATGTTCAGCCCGAAAACAGGGTGGAAGAA
Source organism: Phyllomedusa bahiana (assembly GCA_025379985.1). Lineage (NCBI taxonomy): Eukaryota > Metazoa > Chordata > Amphibia > Anura > Hylidae > Phyllomedusa > Phyllomedusa bahiana. Next base: position 80,827 of record JAODAL010016159.1, read on the forward strand.
TAAACATGTTATAAGTTTTTAGGAACGTAGCAGTGTCAAAAATCGTCCAGTGGAAAATCCATGCAGTGTGGACTGCGGCAAAGATTTTCTATTAAACTTAATGTAAAAGGTTGACAGTCGGTTTTCTAAACCAAGAACCGTCTGTAAAACCGACTGAAAACCCTGCCGGAGGACAAGCTCTTAGGGCTTGTTCACACGACGTATTTGTGATTCGTTTTCCGGATCCGCAAAACGGATCTAACAATTGTCAGTGTGATTAACATTGTGTTCTCTGGCAAAAGCGCATCGCTGTACTCACGGGAGTTCGCCGATGCGTTTTTGAGGGCTCTCCTACACTGCGCTTTTCGCATCCGCTTTGAGAATTGACATGTCAATTCTTATTGCGGTTTACGCAAGTCAAAGCCCATAGGAGATAATGGAGTCCGCTTTTGGCACCTGTCCAAAAGCGCTCCACACTCCGGGTATGTATCAGCTGCGCTTTGCATCCTGAAAGCGGATGTGAAAAGTGCAGTGAGCGGCTACAGGTGAATCGGCGCGGTGACCGGGGCTGGATCGCGGGACCGGCGCGGCTGCAAGTGGATTGGCGTGGTGAGCGGGGCTGGATCGCAGGACCGGCGTGGCTGCAGGATGTATCGCGGGACCGGCGCGGCTGCAGGATGTATCGCAGGACCGGCACGGCTGCAGGATGGATCGCGGGACCGGCGGTGAGCGGGGGCTGGAAAAAAAAAAAAAAAAAAAAAAA
>JAODAL010016160.1:0-81566 GCA_025379985.1 Phyllomedusa bahiana
CTTGGGGAACCCAAATTGTTATATAAAAATATTTGTCTAATAGGCTGAAAATAGGAGCTTAGCTAAAGGGGGTGCAAGTAACAGCCCTAAAAGGGCCCAGAACCTGAGGTGGCCAAAGGTCCCTCTATCACATATGAAAGTACCAGTATTATAAAAGGCACATGGTAGGTGAGGGCTCAAGATTTTGCACTGGGCCAAAGAGCTTTAAGTTACGCCTCTGGCTAAAAGAATGTAACAAACTCAGTTATGAGTCCAGCATTCTTCCAGGGAGAATCAGGAAGGGAATTCTCTCCTGATGAATAAGTTGAATCTGGACTACTAGAAGAACAGAACTGTAGCTGTAATATATTGTACTTACCTAAGGCATAATATTAAGCTGTCAGGTCAACTTTATTTGTTGTCAGGTTAGTACCCCTTCCCCACCAACATGGAATACTGCACTGCTTTTACATTTTAGAAAAGTAAACTAACTTTCCTGAGTTGGACATTGAATTTAGGGCAAATTAAACCATCTATATGTGATTTTATGGCAGCAAATAAGTTGACTAGCCTATGATATATATCAAAATAAAATGTTAGACACTAGTGGACACAAGTATAAATTCTGGTTTAAGGTTCCTTTACATGATGTTTATCCATTCAGATGCCACGGTCATAGCTACGCGCTCAAAATGGTTAGAAAGGGGAAAGGATTTTCCCCCCCTTTGACCAATAGGTTTCCCCCCCACAAAAACACAATTGTGGGTGTTTTTAAGGCGTGGGGGGGCAATAAAGACCTCTGGGTCTGCCAACCTTGTGCTCCTAATCAGTTGTTAAAAAAGTTATTGGCCTAAAAGAAAAGTTTTTATTCTTTTTAAAGTAGTAAAACATTATGAAAACTATATAAATCTGGTATCACCATAATTGTACTGACCTTTAGAATACAGTTACATTTTTATTGCACAGCAAACTAAATAAAAACATAATCCCCAAAAATAGCGCAATAATGCTTTTCTTCCTATTTCACCCCACAAAGATTTTTTTTCTATAACATTATATAGTGCATCAAATGAGGATACTAATAATACCACTTGCTCTGCAAAAGACAGCATTCCAATAAAAGATTTGGCTTTTGGAAATGAAAATAAAAAATTGCTGTTTCAGAAATAGGTTAGTGATTGCTGTATAAATTAACTGGGTGGATATATTTTACTTATAAAAACTTAAAAGCAAGCTAAACAAAAACAATTAAAGACTTAAGCAGTGCAGTAACAAACTGAGCGGGTGTATTTTGTCTTAAATGTGCCCTAGATTAATATCTCTCTCTGACTGATGCAGGTAATAAGTTTCAGAGAGTGGGGGCTGCATCACACAAGGCTCTGGCTCCGAATGTTTTATCATGAATCCTGGGTAAAGGTCAGCAATCAAATTTTAAAAGGCATTCTCTTTTTATGGGCAGACAGCACAATGTTGAAGGATTGGTGTTATGAGAAAATAAAATAAAGAAACCTAAATAATATGGGCAACATGTCAGAAAAAAGCGCCTCCACTCATTGAATGAGTGTATAGTGCGCCTGATTGATAGAACCTGTCAAAAATCAGGTGTGTGGTATACTTTGCATAGTATAATGTTAACAGTCTTCATTTACATTTTCCTATATGTTTAAAAAAAAACTTGAGAAAACCCCTTTAAAGAGGGCCTGTGATATCTCCTGACATGTTTGTTTTAGTAAATACTTTTTGTTAAAGTTGTGTTTTTCCCTCTGTTCTTTTTTCTAGAAAAAAATTTTTACTGAATCAGTCAATAGTTTTTACTAACGGGGGTTTTTTCCAAAAGTACTTTTTCACTTTGGGCCATCAGTCTAGCAAAAGGAAAAGTGTCGGGGGACACACCCCCCCTAAAAAATTGGAATGGTAACACCCATCTGACTAAAATTCGGGCAAAACATGTTTTGGGAGGAATAACAAGGAACACAGCACAACACAATCACATTTATAAGAAAAAGATGCTCCAGAATTTATTTCAAAAGGGAACACAAGGTTTTTACTTACCCCAGACATGTTAGGAGATGCCCTGCCTTTTAAAAGTAAAAAACCCTTTATGGGGGGGTTGTCTTGGTATGCTGTTTCACAGAGCCAGCTCCAGGCTTACGCTTCCTTATTAGGCTGTGTTGGGTTACAGCATTTATTACATATCACTCTGCCTTCCTATAGTTTTTTGGGGCGTTTAAATTATCGACAAAGTTGATACCCGGCACATTTTTTTATGTTAAATCAAAATTTTTTAAAACTTTCAAATTAAATTTTTTTTTAAAAAATCGTGCATCATCTTTAAGATCGCCCATTTTGGGCGTTTCCCCCGGCCAGAAAATCAGCTTACAAATTTAGAGCAGGGTGAATGTTGTGCACATCATACGGGGATGTGTAGGGTTTTGCGATTGGCGGGAAAAATCACATGCCCCTCGTTTTCCCATAGAACAGCGTTTCCTGTTCAGCCTCAGTGTCTCTAAAGCGCCCAAAGGGGCAAAAGGGACGGCGCCGGGTTTTGGGGTCCAAACAGCTCAGCGAAATTAATCTATTTCTTCACAGAGAAACTCTACGTTAGCTGTGATCCCTTTCAAAAATTAATTAGATTAGAGATTGGGAAAATTTTATGTTTGTTTGTGTAAGGGACCCCTCGGGGGGCGCACGAACCAAAACAGACAGGTGGGGAGGCCCGGGAAAAACTGGTCCCAAACCCCTTTCCCCGCCTTTTTTGGGGGGGGCCCGACTCCCCTTTAAAAGGTTCCCAACCAGAAACTGAGCACTAAACGGGGAAATATTGGGGAAAGCAGTACAAAGTCAGAAGGCAAAAGAAAAACGTGATCCAACAAAGTAAGGTAACCAGGGAGGCACAGAATAAGTAGGTAATAACAGACAGAAAAAGAAAAGTAAAAAACCACAAAGAGAGGGGGAACAGAAGACCCCTTTTAAAAACCTTCCGGGAGAACAAAGGGGAAAAAGGGAAAAAAAGGGGGAAAAAAAACAGAAGACCAGATAGGAAGGTAGAGCGGGCCCAATCCCCAGGATAAAAGGGGGCCCGGGTTTTAACCCGGGAGTGCGGAAATTTTCCTGGCCAAAGGCGCGGCCAGAATCAATAAAGATAGCAGGGAAAAAACCCAGTTCAAAACTAGTGAACCCAAATGTAAACACATGTCAAAAACCCAGGGCCCTTCTCGCAACGCCGGACCGGCACCAGAACCAAAGCGGGGGTTTTTTTCGGGCAGGGATCTGACAGTTGGGGTAAAAAATTTTAAAGGAGAAACTACCCGGGAAAGGCACGGGGGAGCGGGGGGAGGATGGGAGGGGGGGCCCCCTGGGCGAACCCCGCCCAAACTCTTAAAGAATACTGGATAAAGTCACCAAGACTTGTGAAAGAAATTGCACTGCAATAGCTTTATTTAAAAAGTTTTCTATTGAAATTTCCGGGATTTTTGGGGAAACCCTTTAAATTTAATATTGGGTTTTACCCCAATCTTTTCTAGAAAACCCTGCCGGTCCTTTTTTTTAGGTGCAAAACTCCATTTTAAATTTAAAATCATAACATTTCAGATGGGTGTTCTTTTTTCCAATTTTTGGCCCATTCCACCTTTTAAATTTTATCCCCCTTGAAATTTTAAATTAGAATCCGAAATTTTTTGTAGTCACACATTTTGAAAAGGGTGCCCAAAAATACCTTGTTTTTAATCCAAAAAACATTCCCAAAATAGCTTTTTTTTTTTGGCATTTTTGCCCATTCCCAGTTTTTTTTCTTGAGGCACCTTGCACTTAAATGTGAATGCAGAAAATTTTGTAGTCACCACAGTGTTTTGAAAGGTGCCAAAAATCCCCTTTTTTTTAATCCGAAACATTACAGATACGTGTTTTTTTGCATTTTTGGGCCCATCCAGATTTTTGATAGAGCCCCCCTTGCAGTTAAATTTAATCCAGCAATTGGGGTATTAAACCACGGGTAAATTTGATGGTCCCCAAAAAATCCTTTTTTAATTAATCCGAATACTTTTAACAGAACGTGTTTTTTTCATTTTTGGCCATTTCCCCCTTTGTTCATTGAGGCCCCTTTGGGCCCCTTAAATGTGAATGCAGAAATTTTGTAGCCCACCAGGGGGAAATTTGAAAGGTGCCAAAAATACCTTTTGTTATCCGAATACAAAACAGATACATGTTTTTTTTGCCCCTTTTGGCCCATTTCCAGATGTTTGATAAGCCACTTTGCATTTTAAATTTTAAATCCAGCAATTGTGTAGTTACCAAAGGTGAATTGAAATCCCAAAAAAAATACCTTTAAAAACCAATACTTTACAGATACGTTTTTGTTTGCACTTTTCCCCCAGTCCAGATTTGTTGATAGGTCACCTTCCCAGTTAAATTTGAATCCAGCAATTGTGTATTTAAACCACAGGTGTTTTGAAAGGTGCCAAAAAATACCTTTTTATTACCCCGAAACATTACAGATACGTTTTTTTTTACTTTTGGCGCACAACAGCTTTTTTAAAATTGAGGCCCCTTTGCACTTAAATGTAATACGCAAAAATTGTATCACCACAGGTGAATTGAAAGGTGCCAAAAATCCCCTTTGTATTATCCGAATAAATTTAAAGATACGGGGTTTTTTTTTAACTTTGGGTTGCCAACAGTTTTGTTCATTGAGGCACCTTCCCGTTAAATTTGAACCCACAATTGTGTAGTTCCCAAACAGGTAATTAAAAGGGTTTTCTAAAAAATACCTTTTTTATCCAAAATACTTTAAACAGATACGGTTTTTTTTTGCATTTTCCCCATCCAGATTTGTTGAAAAAAGCCCCCTTTGGGCAGTTAAATTTGAATCCAAAATTTTGTGAAATTTTACCAAAAGGTGAATTATGGGTGCCAAAAAATACCTTTTTTATTATCCGAATACTTTTACAGATAAAATTTTTTTTTGCACTTTTTCCCCCATCCAAAATTTGTTGAAAAGCCCCCTTGCAGTTAATTTGAACCCAAAAATTGGGGTATTTTACTACAGGGAATTAAATGGGGTGCCAAAAATATCTTTTATTATCCAATACATTACAGATACGTGTTTTTTTTTATTTTGGCCACTACAGTTTTTGTTCATTGAGGCCCTTGAAATTTAAAAGGGTTAATACGAAATTTTTTTAAGTAAACCACGGGTAAAATTGAAAGGGCCAAAAAAAACCTTTTTTTTAATCGGGAAAAATTTCAGATACGGTTTTTTTTGACTTTGGCGCACTACAGCTTTGTTCTTTTAAGGCCCCTTGCATTTAAATTTTGTGAATACCCCAATGTTTAGTAAACCAAAAGGTGAATTGAAAGGTGCCAAAAAACCTTGTATTTTCTGATACATTTCAGAATACGTTTTTTTTTTCACTTTTTGGCGAAAGGCCAGTTTTGTTTATAGATCAACTTTTAAAGAAAAAATTTTGAATAAAAGAAAATTTTGAAGCCCCCCAAAAACAGGGAATTGATGGGTGCCAAAAATCCCTTGTTTTTACCCAAAATACTTTTTTCAGATAGGGTTTTTTTTTTCTTTTTTGGGTGCGGGCCCACTTTGTTGATAGATTTTATTTATGCATTTAAAATTTTTAATACAGAAATTTTGTAGACACCACAGGGGGAATTAAAAAGGGGCCCAAAAAAAAAATTTTGGTATTACCGAATAAAAACAGAAACTTTTTTTTTTCCCCTTTTGGGGCGGGGCCAGTTTTTTGAAAAGGATCTACTTTGCATTAATTTTAAATTTCCCAGCAATTTTTTTTGGGATTTGGGGGATTTGAGAATAGCTGGGGATTTCCTTTTTTTAATAAGAGATTTTCCCAAAAACCCTCTTTCAAAACCTTTCTAAAAATTATTAAAATTTCTGAACATGGAGCGAAATTCAGGGGGGTAACGAGCAAAGGGGGGGGTGGGACATGGATTTAGAGAACGAAAGAAGGTGCTCCTTCCATGCGGGCCCGAAAACCATGCATGCCACGGATCGTTTTTTGCGGGCCCCGTCGGGCCTGTCATCGCTGGGCCCAAAGGGCCCTGGGGAAATCTCAGAAAACGAACAGCGCGTAATCTGCCCCTTCAGTGGTTAACGAAACCCTGCTTCTAGCATCTTCCCCACCTCGTCCCCCCATCCCCCGGCCAAAAAATTCCCGTATCCCACACTTTCAGCATCCTCCAACATGAAGAAAGCCCAAATGTAAACTCATGAAACCCACCATTTGTGGATAATCCATTTTCTGAAGGCCTCTTTAAATGACAAAATTTTTTTTGGGGGTCAGAAGCATGTTAAAAAGATCAAGGGCCCAAAGGGGAAATGATTTTCTCTGCTCTGACCCCATTTACTAGCCATCAGAGGAGTAGAAGGAACCCGGGTCAATGGGCCCAAAAATCCCGGCGGTGGGCCAACGCCTGCAGTCCCTTTTTCTTGTACCCGCACCCTCCGGATGCAGAATGGTCGGGAAGGGACGAAAGTCACCGTGTTGATATGATGATGACGAAAAATGCGGATCCAACGTGGTTTTTTTCAACAGAATTTCCCTTGGGCAGCGCTTCATCAGTGGACAGGGGGAAAAACATGGGGTAGTGTCCAGAAGGGGTTCCGCCTAAAAAAGGGGAAAGAGGGTGCGCAGAAGTCCGTGATATAAATTTTCCCCCAGCCAGGGTCAGCGCAAACCCCGCTCCTCCTTATCGCCGTAAAAAAGGTCCGGGACCCCCAAAAGGGCCTGGCCTTCTTTGAGCAAGCCTCTGATTCACCCACGATTTTCATATCCCCGCCTTTGCCGTAAACGCATAAGAAAGAAAGGGAAACCTTAAGGGTTAAAAAACCAAACCAACATTCTGTAAACTTGCAGCGAATGCATGATTTTGAAGCAACATTTTGGCCAAAAAAGCCCAAACCCCGAGGGCCGGGCCTCCAACCACTGTCACAACCCTTTTGCCCTCCCCCTTTCCTCCTCCTCCCCACCTCCAAGCGTTCCTCAGTTTGCCCATGTCACCGGGATTCATTCAGGGTCAGCCTCCCGCTTAAAGCCTCCACTTCAGCCCCCCAAACCGGGTCCCCCAGTACCACCAGCACCACCAAAAGATCCACCCAACCCCCCCCTTTCCCTTTCCCCAGTTTGACGACCTGCATCCCCGTAAAAGGGGCCCATTTCCTAGCAGCCACCTTCTTCTTCCGGGTTTGGGGGCAGAAGAAACATTTTAAACCCCCAAACCCAAACCCAAAAGGGCCAAAAGCCTGAATTCGGCATTGCCGGGGTTTTTTGGGGCCCCTTGGGAATGTTTTTTTCCCGTCGGGTTTGGAACAAAAAGAGGGGTTCCGCCACTCATGGCCCCCCCGCCTTTTCCCCCAAAAAAAGATGCCCCAGCAGGCATTTTTTTGCCAGAAAAAACCGTCCCTCCCGGGGCCCCCCACGGTCATCAAAATTTTAAGCGCGTTGTCTGCAAACTGGTGGGGCCAAAAGCCCTCTGACCACCAACACATGGACTAGTAAGCACGGCCAAGGCCGCAAAAATCTCGTGACAAACTCACTGGGGGGAGCTGGGTGATGTCTCTGGGGTTACGGTGGCCCCCAGGGTCGGGGCACCCCTCTTTAAAAACCCCAGGGATGGTCAGGGGTTTTTTTTCCCCCCAATTTCCCCTGGTGGCATCACGTGCCCAAGAAAACCCGGGCCCTGTTTAAATTAAACGTCCCTTGGGGAAAAGTCCAAATCCAGGTCAGGGGCTGTGGGGCGGCTCTCCGCAACGAGACCGAGCCTTTGGGTTGGGGGACAAGAACCTTGTGGGCCCCCCAAAAGGGGGGTGCGATAAAAGGGGGAAATCTTTTGGCCCCCCCTTTAGATCGGGAGGCTGGAGGCCCCATCCCTTGCCCGGGACATGTCTGAACCTTTTCGTCCCCCGAAATTTCAAAGAGCTACCCCGGCCCGGACGCCTGCCCGAGTTTGGCTCCCAAATTTTAATTCGCACTTCCCCCGTTCGCAACCCTGCTTCGTCCCCCGGCCCGGCTGCGTTGCAGCGTCCCGCTCGGCCTCCCCCGTCAACCCCTCTCATTGTTTTACGTGGCAACACCTAGTTTTTCCCCCCTCCCCATGCTCCAGCGATTGTGGCAGGGAGCGCAATGCCCCTTACGCAGTACGAAATTCCAAGGCCCACAAGCAGCGGGGGGGGGCCCCGGGCCTCGGGGTGTTGAGCCCCCCGAGAGTGGAGGCAGGTGAAAGAACTCTGCACCATCCTTGCCCCTTTTTGAAGAAAACCACCAAAAAAGGCGGGGCGGACAATGGGCCCTTTTTTCAGCATGAGCATTTGGTGATCTTAGTTTTGGAACGATCGTTGGGCACTCTGAAACAACAGGTCCCGCCAGCGACCGGGGGGAGGAGACGGCCCAGATGCGGGAAAGGAGCCCTTTCCCTCCGTCAAATCCCCCAAGGCCCACGTTTTAAAAATTTCATCGGGCCCCCCATTTGGGAAATGGTTTTGGGGGCCAGAGCTAGTGCAAGGTGGCGCATCAGCCCCGCAGGGGGCACATCTCAGGGAAGTCAGGGGTGTGTTGAATGCCGTGCAGGGGCAAGGGGGAAGGGGGAGGAGGGGGGAGGAATTCCCCAGACACCGACGTTTTTCCGATGTTTCCCCCCCTTTGGGAAAAAGGTTGGCGCAAATTTTTAGGCGGAGGAGGAAATAGGAAAACAAATTTGCTAATGCCCCTCGACCCCCGAGGCCTTTTTGGGAAAACAAAAGCTACAAATTTCCCCCCTCACAAAGAGTGCTTGGGTCTTCCCTTTTTCCCCCAACATGATCCCCCGCATTAAGGCCTCAAAATGAACAACAGTTTTCTGGGGGCCCCCCTCCTGGATCCCCGGGAAAAAAACAAAACCACACTTTCCCTTCCCCCCACCCAAAAAAAGGGGTAAAATGCAGGAAATGGGGACCTTGCTTTATTTATCAACTGGAGACCCTCGTTTGCCCGCTTCACGTTCCCCAAAAAGTCACCGGTGGAAACCCCAAAAAACAGCGACGGACAAACAGTAGAGTGCCAAGTACCGTAGCGGCCCGCAGCAGGCAAGGTGGCCCGAAGCAAAGGGTTTAACCCCCTGGCAAAAATTTTTTTACCACCCCAAACCCAAAGCATGCAATGCCGGGCCAAAAACTTTCCCAAAACACAGAGACCACTTAAGAACATGGGGCACGACTAAACTGCGTCTCCCAAAACCGATGTTTTTTTTAAAGTTTCCCCGGGCCCAATAAAACTTCTGGGGATCCAAAATGGACGAATGGCCCCAGCCCCGGGCCAAACCCCTAGAGGGGTTGTTTCCCCCCAGCAGCCACTCAAAATCTGAGGGGGACCTCAGCCAGCTGGAGGGTTCCTTACAGACAAAACGCATCCGGGTTTCCCCCAAAAAATGTGGATCGTTTTTTCTTTCACAAGATGAATCAACAAAGGATCTCTGATGAAAGTTTTTGGGCCCAAATTTCCCCAGGTCCCCCGATTTGTTGCCGGTCCCCTTCACCTTTCCCCCTTCAAACAGAAATGCCCCCTTTAAAAAAAATTTTTAAATATCAAATTTTTTACTTTCAATTTTTTTTTCTCTTTTTCCCAAAATTTCCCTTTTGCTGGGGTTTTTCTGTGAGAGACTGTAAAAGACACAAAGTTTCATGACAACACCGAAATTTCCTTTTCTTTACCTTGTCAATGGTTTTGAGGGGCAAGTTTTCTGTGAATACAGCTATAATTTTGGTCCCTTTTTAACAGAAAAGTGGTTTTTAGTGCATTTTTTCCCCCCCACAATTTTTTTTATTTGGGCCCGAAAGTCATATTTAAAATTTTTTTTGGGGCCCTGCTGCGTGAAAATACAGCAATAAACATGGTCCTTTGGGAAAAGAAATGTGGCTTTTTAATGGCAAATTTTTCCCTCAAAAAATTTAACAGGGGGCTTTAGAAATTTATTTTTATAATTTTTGGGGCATGCTGCCTTTTAAATGGGGAGCATACTAAAAGGTCCTAAAATAAAAAAAAGTTTTTTCTAACAGACATTTGTTCTTCACCCAAAAATCCAAAATGGCTCAAGGGTCATGTTTTGAATTTTTGGGGGAATTTTTCTTTGAAAGCAGCTATACAACAAAGGGCCCCATTATAAAAAAAAAAAGGTTTTTTTCTAACAGACATTTGTCTTTACAATTTGGGCCCAAAGTGGGTCAAGGGTCCATGCTTTGGGAAATTTTTGGGGGCATTTTGCTTTGAAATGCAGCTATAAAAACAGGTCCCCATTTTTAAAAAAAATGTTGTTTTTTTAACAGACCCAAATTTTTTCTTCACAAATGTCCCCCCCGTGGGTCAAGGGGATGCCCTTTTAATTTTTGGGGGCATTTTTTCTTTGAAATGCAAACCATACTACAGGGGCCTATTTTAAAAAAATTTTTTTTTTTTAAACAGAAAATTTTTTCTTCACCCTTGTCCAAAGTGGCCCCAAGGGTCCGCTTTGAATTTTTTTGGGGCATTTTGCTGTTAAAAGCAGCTATTCTAAAGGCCTATTATAAAAAAAATTTGGACCTTAACAGACATTTGTTTTTCACAATTGTCAAGAGTGGCTCAAGGGTGATGGTGCCGGGCAGAAACCCGGAATAGGGAGGGCACTGTTTTTAAAGGACACATATTCAAAATGTTGTTTTTTTCAAATCTTTTTAAAAAAAAGCTTCAATCCTTTTATTGAGACAACCCCTTTAAAAAACAATTTTTAAAAAAAAGAAACCCAAAAACCATGGGGGGATTTCCCCCCTTTTATTTTAAAAAATGTGTTTTTTGAATTAAAATACTAAAAAACTTGCAAGTACAAAAAAGCTGGTAAAAAAAATTTCCTCTGAAAATTTTACAAGGGGGGTAAAAGGGAAAAAATTTTACCAGATTTAGGTTTTTCAGAGGGCATGGAGTTAGGACACGGACAGAAACAAAAGGGCAGAGACAAATTTTCCCCCAGCACGTTGAGGGAAAAAAGAGAAAAAAAAATGCCAAAAAAAAAGGGCACCTGGTGGGAAAAGGATCGTTAAAACCCCCTAATCTTTTCCCAAATGAAGCTCAATTGGTTTCCCCAAATCATATTAAAAGGGGGAAGCGCTACCCCGGAAAAGGACAGTATATGTCCAAAAGGGGGGAAAAAAAAAATTGGTGGTTGAAAGACTCCTTTTTCCGGCCCAAACCCCCTTTTTTTAAACTGGGGGCCATGCAGGTTTTTGGGGGTCTGCTGGCCCAGGGCAGGGGTATCAATGTCCGAGTTTAACAAAATGGTGGTTTAAAGACCCCTTTTTCCCGGGACTTTTTAATCTGGGGGGCTTTCCCGGTTTTTGGGGGTTTATGCGTGGGCCCCGGACCGGTTAAAATCAAATTTTCCAGTGAAACTAAAAATGGTTGTTGAAAACTTTTTCCCCCTTTCCCCACACTTTTTTAAACTTCGGTCGACCCGGGTTTAAAGGGCAATTTTTGCGGTTCAGGCGATATAGTCAAAGTCCATTTTAACTAAAATGGTTTTGAAAGACTCCTTTTTCCGGCCCCCCCCCCTTTTTAATCTGGGGGGCATGCCGGTTTGGGGGTCATGCTGTGGGCCCCGGACAGGAAAAGTCCAAAGTCCAGTGAAAATAAAATGGTGGTTAAAGACTCCTTTTTTTCCCGGGACTTTTAAAATCTGGGGGGCATTCAGGTTTGGGGGTCATGCTGCGGTTTCCAGGACAGGGAATTCCCAAAGTCCGTTTTAAGTAAAATGATGGTTCAAAAAAACCCTACAAGCCTTCGGCACTTTTTTAAATTTTTGGGGTTTGCAGGTTTAAGGGCATGCCGTGGTCCCAAAACAAAGGGGGAGTGAATGGTTGTGAATTTTTTTTTTTGGGCTTTTTATAACCTAAAGTGTGTTGCCTAAGATGTAGCAGGGATCCCTTTGACTGTTGTGGATGTTAATTTTTCCCCTTCTCCCCCCGTTTGGATGTAAGAAAAGAAGGGGTTGTTTTCCTCCCAAAGACTTTAATGGTCAAACGATCATAATTCTACTATCGAAATTTCGAAATATCTTTTCGATTTATGGGCGACAAACGACCATCGACCATGCGATGGCCAAAGTTTTAATTTTGCTCAACACTACTTCCTAGCTGATCATTTTAGAGAGAAATGAATTCTGGAGGTTGGTAAACAGCTCACAGAAAAGAAAATATATAGTGGGGATTACAAATGACTAAAAAAAATCACAGAAAAATCTATACCAAATCCACTCTAAAATATAACTTTTGATAATTATCACTTAAAATGCAATGACCATAATAATATCACTTAATACACTACAGTCCAACTGGAAAATGAATACACATTACACAACTAAAGAGCAGTGGATAAGTTGGTAACCACCATAATGTCTCACAGATGTATACAAAAAATAAGCCAAAGAAAAGACACTAATGCAAGTGTATACTGTCACCTATTATACTTCTACAAAATAAGCAGGGACATCGCCCCAAAAGGGGCGGCCCCACCTCTAGACAGCTCTCCCTATCACAGCCCTCACATCTAGACACCTGCAATAGTGGTCACCAGTAAACTCTTCATAAATAAGATAACATAACACCACACCAATAGTGTAACACTAAATGCAAATAATAGAAAAATCTCACTGTCCTTATGAACATAGATCACGTTCCAGGTCACGTCCTGACGCATTTCCCCCTCTTAATATTCCTAGGGTTCATCAGGGGATCAAATAGGACCAGGCTCCAAGATGCAAAGCACTACACCAGCTGGTAAGGTATTGTAGTATTAAGGCTCCCAACCTGTCATGAATAAACCTAGCATAGTCCTGTAACTTTCTAGAATAGTGTTAAGGGCTTAAACCAAATCGACTGTCTGTGTGATACATGAACATGATGTGTTATCCAGAGTGATAGATGCTGTTTGTAGCTGCTCTGTCTGGTAGAGAAGGATTCTAATTTGGGGACTTCTATTTGCTGACTCATTATTCTTTAATAGAAAATTTTAATATGAAATTTCAAAACCAGACAATCCCTTTAATCCAAATACTTTAAAAAGTTAGACTTTACTTAAAAAAAAAAAGTTTGTGCTCTTTTTTATTCTGCTACATTACATTTGATCAGCATATCCAAGAATTTTATAAGAAATTAGTGTAGGTGCACCATGTGTTTGTATATTAGTATTGTCACCAGTCACCACGCTACAAAATATTAAAGGATAGGAAAGATAAAGCAAGTTTTACAAGTCATCCAAGTTGAACTTGGGGTGGAATTTAGCTTTAGCTTCAGCTAAAAATGTCTCCGGTGAACTTTTGCATGAGGCATTAAGGTTGATTATTTAAAAAAAGTAAGACTATTACGATAAATAATCTTTTTTTTAGAAATTATAAATTATCTAACTGGGGCAGCTGGGGATCCTCTGAACAGTTCAGCAAGCAAACAGAATACCTTTGAAAGCTTCTCTTTATTATGCAGAGCCTTGCCAAGCTTCAGGAATCACAAATGATAGATGTGATATCATTTTGATTCAGCATGATTTAATAAGTTGCTGGCATCTTGTACAAGAAAGTAACCATATCAGCCCTTGCAATTAATAAATCTATGATTTCTTTGTCATGGATTCTTACCTTGCCGTGCTCTGTAGACCTGTAATTAATGCTAGACCTACCTTGAGAGATTGGGGGTAGAATGTTGCATAACAAAATGAAGCACTTGAGTTAAAATTAGTCGCTGGGCATTATTACAAAACAGAAATGAAATATTGGAAAAGGTAGCTATTTAAATATTAACACTGCTTGGTCTAGAATTTTCTTGCTCACAGGAAAAATTTAAATAATTCTAGGCAATGATCCAAGATTAGCATTTTATTGTAATGATATTTCAAATATGCAGAACGTAACATCTTACGGTGACAGGAGTACACAAACTTGCAGACAGTGTGATTGTCTTATTACTAATTTGAATTTTCTTTGTATTTGTTATTGACAGTTGCATTTTCTATCATTATATTAAAAACGTACAATACATTTCACAAGACTTGTCTATATTATAATTGTAAATTTTAGACAGGAATGCCAGAAAGTATCTTAGTAAAGGTCACTTAGAAAACATAGAATAATAAAGGCATTGCAATTACATCATACATACGGGGTGTACAGTGTTTTATCCAATGAAAAGTTTACATTTTCTGCAAAATGCAGAATAACGAGCAGTTGCCTACAAGTATTAAAGTTAATTATCTCACTGTATATCTGTAGATATATCCAACAGCCATAAAATTAAAAAGAGAATAATGGCAGCAAGTGAAGCTGATGTTTAAGTAGCAAGAAAAATGAGTGTGGGATCTGAGTGACTTTGACAGGGGCCAAGTTAGGATGGCTAGATCAGGGGGCCCCCAGCTCCAGTCCTCAAGGCCTACCAACAGGTCATGTTTTCTGGCTTTCCTTAGCATTGCACAGGTGATAAAATTATGGTCAGTGCATTCTGTGGGATATCCAGAAAACATGACCTGCTGGTGAGACTTGAAGACTGGAGTTGGGGAACACTGGGCTAAATGGCTGGATCAGAGCATCTCTAAGGGTGGGTTCACACCTTTATTTCTTTATGTTGCAGGTATCGATTGGGGAATGAGAAAAAAAGGTGTCCTGATGGATACTGCAATGCAGACATGCCCAATTTACATTAATAGAACAAGCATAGTCCTATTTGGACTACTTTTGCTCTAATTTTCAGTGGTACACACTTTTTTTTATGCGGGACACAAAAGCGTGGTCTAGAAATTGCAGACTAGCCAGAGTGCTCTTGCTTACCCCGTCTTTCTCACTGCTGAAAGCACCTTCAGATCCACAGAACAACGTAAGCAGGTAACGTAAGCATGTTTTCTTTTACATCATATGGATCACTATATGCAAACGTGTTGCTTACCTGAACAAGATATCCCACCAGGATGAACTATCGGAAGAAGAAAGGCAGTATAGGCAGAGTGATGCTCTGGGGAATGTTCTGCAGGAAAATCATGGATCCTGGCATTTTTGAGAATGTAATAGTTGCGCACAACCTTATCTCTCTATGATTTAATTAAAGACTCCAAAGTCAAACTTAATATATTATCGTGACATGCTAACAAAGTCCTAACAAAGTCCTGAACAGGCTGAAATTCAGTTTGGAGCCACTGGGTGGATTCACATAAAAGCATATAACATATAGATCTCCCAACAAAGTATCACAAGTTTATGTATTTTTTCAAAGCCAATCATCTTTCGTCACCTATTATGGCTGTGTCATGCCAAGTAGAAAGATAATTAAGACACATCTAGATTTTGACATGTACCACCTAGCTAAACTTTGTTGGAGACTAAGTACACTCCTTCATGTCAATGGTATTTCCTAAAGGCAGGGACCTCCTTCAATGGGATTAATAGCCATGGCTCACTGCTAAACATGGTTAAAAATGGTTGTTAGAGCATGACAAAGAATTTGAGATATTGACTTGGTCTGTATATTTTACAGAACTTAATTCAATGGAAAATCCTTGGGATATGCAGAAAAAACAAGTCTAATGCATGGAGGCCCCACGTCATCATTTGCAAACATTAAGGAATTCCTCAATATTAGGTGTTATAAAATTTACAGGGATCTTTAAAATTTTTGGTGGGGGGGGTTTTGGAAAACTGTGGGGGGACATGAATGAAAACTTTTCAAGGTCTAAAAACTTTCTTTGTTGCCCATAAAAAACCAATATGACCCCCCCTTTTTTCATTATTTCGAGCACTATGGGAAAATAAAAGGGGGCGCTCTGATTGGTTGTTGGGCACAAAAAAAAGTCTTAGCCCTGGGACAGTTTTCTTTTACAAGCGGACCTCTGAAAAAAAATTATTATTTTTATATTTATATTTCTAAAACATGGAGCGAAATGCAAGTGGAAAGAAAAGTAAAGGGGGGTTACCCACTTGGGAAGATAGGGGGTACGAGAAAGGTGCTCCTTCAAAAACGCAGCCAGCGAATCCTTTTTAAGTTGCAGGACCGTCAGGCCTGTCATCGCTGGGTCGGGGCCCCTGTGAATTAAGAAAACGAAAAATCGTGGGCCAATCTGTCCTTCGGGGTTTAAATGAAACCTGCATCTAGCGTTTTAAACCTCCCCCTTCCTCCCATTTCCAACGGGAACAAAATGTCCTCATCAGCATCATAGCATCCTTTTTGCAAAAAAGAAGAACCCCTAAAATGTAAACTGTTTACCCACCACTGGGGGTAACCCCATTGTCTGAAGACCTTTTTGGGAGGGACAAAATGGGGGTTGGGGTCGAAGGCATGTTAAAAGATCAAGGGGATGATTTAGTTCTGCTTTTGGCCCCCCATTTAAATGATGCCAAAAAGAGGGGTAAAGGAAGGGGGTAAAATCGGCAAAAATCCCGGGGCGGTCGGCAACGCCTTGCAGTCCCCCTTGCTTGTAGCCCGCAGCTTCTGGATGCAGAAAGTCAGGCGCCCAAAGGGTCACCTGTGTTGATGATGTTTTGGTTTGATGAGGATGTTGAAGACTTTGCGGATCCATCCGGGTTTTTTCCGCAAAATTTTTGTTTGCGGGGCGCTTCATCAGTGGCGGGAGGAAGCCCGAGGGGGTTTAGTGTCAATACGGGTCCCGCCACAAAAAGGGAGGGGGCGGTAGCAAAAATCCGCTGAATGTTCCTCCAGCCACGGTCAGCCCCAAATCCCGCCCCCTCGTTACCCGCCGTCAAAAAGGCCCGGGAAACTCTAAAAGCCTGGGCCCTTCTTTGGCAAGCCCTGATTCCCCCAAAGCGATGTCATATGCCGCCTTTCCCTTTAAACGAAATAAAGTAGAGGCAAAAACCCTTAAAAGGGGTTTAAAACCACCCCCAAAACATTTTCTAGTCACTTTGCAGCGAATGCAGGGTTTTGAAAGGGAAAGGGAAAACTTTTTTGGAAAAAAAAAGGGCCCAGCCCGCACCTGGCCCCCCAACCACTGTCACCCCCTTGTCTCCGCCCCCTCCGCCCCCACCAAGCTTTCCCTAAAGCTGCCCTTGTGTCTCAGAGTTTTTGATCAGGGATCGCCTCCGCTTCACCCTCCCCCGGGTCCCCCCGATTACCACCAGCCCACCAGAGACCCATCCTCCCCCTTTCCCTTCCGCCGGGTTTTGAGGGACCTGCACCCCGTCAGCGGGCCAGTCTAGCAGACAGCCTTCTGTCTTCCGGGTTTTGGGGAAAGCAGAAGAAACACTTTCCCCCAAACCCACCCCAAAAGCCAAAAAGCCTTTTTAAATTTGTGGGCCCATTGCCCGGGGTTTTTGGGGCCCTTGGAAAAATTTTGGTTGGGCCTTTTCCCGTCGGGTGGACACAGAGGGGTTTCCCGCCACGTCATGGCCCTCCCCTTTGCCCCCAATACCAGATCCCGGGGCAGGCATTTTTTGCCAAAAAAGCCGCCCCCTCCCCGGGAAACCCAAAGTGTCATCAAAAATTTTTAAAAGCGCGTTTTTGGGCCATCTGTGTCCAAAAAAAGTCCATCTAACCACGACACAGGGGACTAGTAAGCAGGGCCCAAGGCCGCTTTATCTCTGGGGACGCTAAACTGGGTGGCTGGGTGGAGTCTCCGGGGGTGACGGTGGCTTCAGGCTCGGCGCACGTTTTAAAAAACCGCAGGGAGGGTGCAGGGCTTTTTCCCCAAAAAGGGTCCTCTGGGGGCCCATAAAGTGCCCAGAGAAAACCAGGCCGTTTTTAAAAATTTTAATCTGCTTGGAGACCACCCACAAAACGGGGTCGGGGAGTGGGGGCCCGGCTTCCGCAACGAGACCGAGGTGGTGGGGGCCAAGGAACCCTTTGTGCCAGGCAAGGTGGTGTGCGAAAAGGGCAAAAATTTGCGGGCCGCCCTTAAAAATCAGGTTTTGGCTGGAGCAAATCCCTTGCCGGGGCACATTCATAAAACCTTGTCCCCCAAAAAATTTTTCAAAAAGAGCTCCCCGGGTCTGGATTTGCCTGCTGAAGAAGGCTCAAAAGGTCTTGGTTCGATTTCCCGGGCCGTTGCCCCCTGCTTCGTGGGGCCCGGCTGCGTTGCAGTTTTCAGCTCGGCCCCCCCCGGTCAGCCGTTTTCTTTGTTGACGTGGCAACACGCTGGAATTCACCCTCCACTTTGGCTCCAGCGATTGTGGGAGCAGCGCAATCCCATTACGCGTACGAAGTGACACATAGCCTGACAAGCAGCGGTGCGGCCCTCGGGGTGTTGAGCCACCGAGAGTGGAGGCGGGTTTAAAAGAGTTGCACCATCCTTCCCAAGTTTTGAAGGAAGCCCCCCAAAAAATGGTCAGTGCAGACGTTCCCCTTGTCACCCATGAGCTTTTTGGTGATCTTTTTTGGGAAAAGATCGTTGGACATTTTGAAACATCAGGTACCCCCAGCGACGGAGGGGGAAAGACGGACACAGATGCAAACCACGGAGTTTTTTCTCCGTCAAACCCAACAAGGCCCGACAGTTTTTTAATTTTATCGGTCTTCATTGGGCAGTGCTTCAGGGTCCGGTTTAGTGCAGGGGCGGCACCCTCAGCTTCAGGGTCCCATCATTGAGGAAAGTAAGGGCTGTGTTGAAGCTGTGGGGAGGAGCGGAGGAGGAGGAGGAGGATTTCCTAGACCCCGATGCCCCTGCCTTGGAAAGGGGGGGGCTAAATTTTAAGGCAGATGGGGGAAGTTGGTTTGCTAGTGCCCCTAAACCCCAAAGGTTGGGAACTCAAGGTTTCCATCTTAAATTTGGGGTGCTTGGATGCTCCATTTCCCCCAACAGGGACCCGCATTAAGGCCATTAAAAAGGAAAAAACATTTAAAGGGGGTGGCCACCCTCGGAAACCCCCCGGGTTTCCCAAAAACAAAAACTCAGCATTTTCCCTTTCACCCCCCCAAAATAGAAAAAAAAAAAAAAAAATTTGCAGGAAATGGAGACCTTGCTGATTGATCAATGGAGGAAAATTTGTTGCGTTGCCCTTTAAATTTCTTCAAATGTCACGGGGAACAAAAGCCAGCGACGTGACAGCAGTAGAGTGCCAAATAGCCGGTAGCGGGCGGCCCGCCCGGGAGCAGCGGCAAGGTTTGGGAGAAACTAATGGGGGGAACCCCTGGCAAACTTTTTTTTCCCCTCACCAACGCATGCAATGCAGGGGCCCCACATAAACACCCAGAGACCAAATTAAAATTTATGGTGCCGGGGCTATCTGCGTCTAAAAACCGGGTTTTTTTTTGTATGTGTTCGGACCCCCTTGACTTTTGGGTATCCCAAAAAAGGGCGAAAAAGGCCCGAACCTGGTCGCCCCGCCATAGAGGTGTTTCCTGCCCAGCAGCCCGCGTCAAAATTTTGAGGGGGCCTTTTACAAGCCCGGGGGGTCATTACAGGGGCAAACGGGATCCGGCTTTTCCCCAGATTTAAAGTGGATCGTTTGACTTTTTATCAAGATGAATCAGGCATGGAAAATTTGATGAAAGGTTTTGGCCCCAATTGCCAAAGGGCACCCCATTAGTTTTCTGGTCTATTCACATTCCTCTCCAAAAAAGAAATGGTCCTCTTGAAAAAACCCTTTTTTTTAAAATTTTCATTTTTGGTTTTGCTGTTTTGGGGGACCCAAAAGACACCAAGGTTTCATGGCAAAAAACCCTATTCCATTTACTAAATTATTTTTTTAGGGAATTTTTTTACATTGTCCAAAAGGGTTTTTTTGGGGGCCCGTTGCCCCAAAAATTTTTTTAAAAGTGGTGAGAAAATCATATTTTAATTTTTTGGGGTTTATGTTGCTGTGAGATACAGCAATTTAAAACATGGTTTTTTGAAACCAAAAGGGGGCTTTTAAGTGGGATTTCTCCTTCAAAAATTTTTAAAAGTGGCTGGGGAAGTAATTTTAATTTTTTTTGGGGGCATGTTTCTGTGAGGTTTAAAACTATTTAAACCTGGGCCTTTGGAAAAAGAAAAAAATGGGTTCTAAGTGGGGATTTTCCCTCCCCAAATTTTTTTAAAAGGGGGGCTGAGAAGTCATTTTTTATAATTTTTTTGGGGGATGTTGCTGTGGATACCCGCAATTTAAACATGGTTTTTGGAACAGAAATTTTGGCTTCAAGTGGCATTTCTCCCTTTCCCCAATTTTTAACAGTGGCTGAGAAGTTTATTTTTTAATTTTTTTTGGGGCATGCTGTTTGAAATGCAGGCAAAAAAAAAAAAAAAAAATACAAAGGGGCCTATTCTAAAAAAAAGTTGTTTCTAATAGGGGCATTTGTTTTCACCAATTGTCAAAAATGGCTCATGGGGCCCTGTTTTGAATTTTTTGGGGGATTTTGCTGGTGGGCATTTCAGCTATACTACAGGTCCTATTCTAAAAAATGTTGTTTTAACAGACATTTGTTTTCCCCAATGGTCAAGAAATGGTCAAGGGTGATGGTTTCTGTCGAAACAGGGAAAAAGGTAGGGGCACTGTTTTTGGACAAAATATTGAAAAAATTTTCTTGTTTTTTAAAGATCTTTAACATAGCTATCAATCCCTTTATTGAGACTACCCCTTTAAAAACAATTTAAAAAAAGAAAAAACAAAGGGCCCTGGTGGGATTCCCCCGAAAATTTTTAAAAATGTTTTTTTTTTTCTAGAATTAAAGTTCTAAAAAACTTGCTGTAAAAAAATAAACTGTTAAAAAAAAAATTTCCTTTTTGAATTGTACAAGGGGGTACAGGAAAAAAAGACCAGAAAGTAGGTTATTCAGAGGGCATGGAGTATGGAGCATTTGGGCAGAAACACAAAATACAGGACCAATTTTCCCCCAGCACGTTGAGGAAAAAGAGAAAAAAAATCCCAAAAAAATAAAAAAAGGGACCTGGGTTTTTAAAAAGGAGCCCTTAAACCCCCGTATTTCCAAGTGAAATCAATTGGTCCACACTTATAGGAGGGGGGAAGCGCTACCCCGTTATTGACTGTGTTTCTGAGGAAGGTGGAGTTTTTTTTAAAACTTCCGCCCTTTGCACTCTGCTTCAGCACGCAGTTTTCGTTGCTGCGTATCAGGGCATTTTAACCTGGTGTTAATAGATGACGGACGCCCGCCTGGGCTCTCACCGCACCCAATGTAAATCCCGGCCCCGGGGCATTTTGGTGTTGGGACAGGACAGGGATTTGCAATGTCCCGGAAAATAAAATGGTGGGTTTAAAGAATCCTTTTTCCGGGACTTTTTAAATTTTGGGGTCATGCAAAGGGTTTTGGGGGTAAAGCTGTGGGGGGACAGGGGATAGTCAATGTCCAGTGAAAATAAAATGGTGGGTTTTAAGATCCCTTTTTTCCGGGCCCTTTTTAAAATCTGGGGGGTTTTGCATTGTTTGGGGCTCTGCCCCGTGGCCAAGGGGCAGGTTAAAAGTCAATGTCCAAATGAAAATAAAATTTGGGGGTTGAAAGACCCTTTTTCCGGGGGACTTTTTAATTTTTGGGGGTTTATGGAAAGGGTTTTGGGGGTCTTTCTGTGGCCCGGGACAGGGATGTCAATGTCCGTGAAACTAAAATGGTGGTTTTAAAGACTCCCTTTTTCCCGGGAAATTTTTTTAATTTGGGGGTTTTTTTTCAGGTTTGGGCTCATGCTGGGGGCCCGGCAGGTTTAGTAAAAGTCCAGTGAAAATAAAATGGTGGTTGAAAGATCCTTTTTTCCCGGACTTTTTAAAGTGGGGGGGTCATGCGGTTTTGGGGCTATGGTTTGGGCCCCCGGGCGGTATAGTCAATGGTTTCCCGTGAAACCCAAAATGGGGTTGAAAAACTCCTTTTTCCCCCGGGACTTTTTAAATTTTTGGGGGTCTGCAGGGTTTTGGGGCCCCCTGCTGTGGCCCCCGGGGCAGGTATAGTCAAGTCCAGGGGAAAATAAAATGGTGGTTTTAAAGGGTCCTTTTTCCCGGGACTTTTTAAAAGTGGGGGTCATGCGGGGTTTTGGGGCTTGCTGGTTCCCGGCAGGGATATTCAATTGTCCGTTCAAGTAAAAATGTGGTTCTAAACATACTGCCTTCTGGCACTTTTTAATTTGTGGGTGATGAGGTTTTTTGGGTTTAATTTTGTTGGGACAAGACAGGGATAGTGAATGGTGGGGGTTTTTTTTTTCTGTGCTTTTTTTACCTTAAATTGTTTTCCTAAAAAAGTAAAAACGTATCCATTTTTACTGTTTTGGATGTTAATTCCAGCTTCTCCAGCCGTTTGGGTGTTTAAAAATGAAAAGGGGTTTTTTTGCTCTCCCTAGACTTCAATGGGCATCGCTCATAATCGACTGCTCACTATCGAAAAAAACCCTTTTCGATGGTTTGGGCCCACTTTTCGGCCCATCGCCCGATGGCGTAGCCAACGTAATCGCTTTAACAATACTCAGAATTAAAAAAAACAAAATTTAAAAAAAAAATGCAAACTGGATAATATTCTTCCAAAACTCTCTAAATCGCAAATTTAATTTTTTTGAAGTGTGGTTTTTAAAAATTTTCGGGCCCCTGGGTCCCGCCGTCCAAAAAAGTTTTCACTGATGGGTTTCAAATTGAAATTTTATTCAAATTTGATAATATAGTGTTTCCTATGTTTGTTGTAGGTATTAGAATTTTTTTTTTCAGACGTCAGTTACTGAAAGGGGTCATTAATGACATTATTTCTGACAAAAAGTCTATGGAAATAGGTTTTATTGCCCAATTTCATTATGAGTGGAACTACATTCTTTGTGTCCTTACTGAATTTGGGTTTGGTAAATAACCTATTTCATGGATCAGGATCTTTTAAATAGGTGTTACAGCAAGAATTTAGTGTTAATGATTTGACCTACCAAGCGGGCCCTAGGACTCAAACAGAAAAGACATACAGTGAGCTCTAGTGCTAAGCCCTCAAACACTGTCCCTGCCAACTTGACGACCCGACCCTAGGTAGTTGGTGACAACTAGATGACAGCCCCTTTCAAAGTGGTTTACCTGAGCCAGAAATGTCATCTTAGCCATAGAATGCACCTGACTTATGACCCGCTGTAGAGCGGGTTCATAAATCAGGCGCATTCTAGGCTATTATTATGCGCATGAAATTTGGGATTTAAACGCCAAATTTCATACATGCCACCCTTGGTGTCTACTATAAAATTAATTGGGAAATATCTGCTAGGTTGTCCAAGTACCACGATATCCTCAGGATCTTAAAGGAATATTCCCATCCACCTTATTTCCTGCCTATTCTGAGTCTGTGCTGGCCGTGAGAAACAGAGAACTGAGCCAAATACATCGCTCATAGTAAATGTACCAAGCAGAGAGAAAAAAAAAATCAGATGGGAATGTTCCTTTTATATTTCACTTCCTACTTCCTTTAGATACTCGGGTAAAATAACTTATACTAAGAAATTGAGGACAAGCAAAGGATGAAGGAATTACCTTCTAATCATCCAGCTTGGATGCAAAACAGACGATCTTTTATTTGACCAAACACACAAAGGATAAAAACATGTTAGTGGGCGATGCTAACGCGTTTCAGGCGCACAATACATTGCCCTTGCTCACAGCAATTGAGGAACTGACATCTGTAATTAGCAGCCAATTTTCTTACCCGCTAGAATTGCTTTGATAAGAAATTATGTGGCTTTCACAAATTTTGGATGTTTTATATAATCCTCTTCTTAAGTTCCTGAGAAAGGTATTGCTTACATATGACTCAATTGTTAAATGGTTTGCCTAGTTTGGGAAAAAAAAACAGGCCTACTGTGGATAAGTTCACCAGTAAATGCACTGCCTTATTTTGTGTTATCACTATTTGACTCAGTTGTCTTTACGAGTTGAGTGTAGAGATTTTTTCTTAAATATTACTTTTTACAGGATGATAATTTACTGTATTTATGTCATGTATTTTTATGGTGTTAGATACACTGTAGTTATGCTACAACGATTTGTGAGAAAAAAATAAATTATCTTAAAAGCTTATTTAAAAAGTTGTTTTTATTATCTGCATCTTATTCATGCAGTAAATATGCAATTTAAAGAAGAAAAATCTATTCTTTTATAGACAGTGATTTTATTATGAAATGTATTTCTAGTCTGTACAAGCTTGCGTTGGATATGACATCCTTGTGTAGAATGTTTAAGAGTTATGCTAAGTGGCAAAAAGTTATTACTGATCTTAATCATAGCCACTGAAAAGGAAGTTATGTTACAAAAGTATATGTAAAGTATCTCAATACGATTCATATGAGAGATGAGCAAATTGATTCTAGCGAAGTGGAATTCGTTTAGAATATCAGGAAAAATTCTATTCTGAACTAAGCCAAATTTCCTAGCAATTCGTGGTCACGAATCGTTTTTTCTAAAATGGCCGCGAGCACATGGCGTGATATAGTTACATAGTTTGTAAGGCTGAAAAAAGACAAATCGTCCATCCAGTTCAGCCTATTTTTGCTAAAGTGTTGCTAAAGTGTTGATCCAGAGGAAGGCAAAAAACCCAATGAGGTAGAAGCCAATTGTCCTCATTTTAGGGAAAAAAAATTCCTTACCGACTCCAATCTGGCAATCTGAAAAATCCCTGGATCATTGACCCCTCTCCAGAATTCTAGACACTATAACTTGTTATATTATTACACTCCAGAAATGCATCCAAACCCTTTTTGAACTCTGTTATTTAATTCACCATGACAAGTTCCTCTGGCAGAGAGTTCCACAGTCTCATGGGGCAAAGAACTATGGGAGAAAGAAAGGAACACCCTCAATGCCATGACATGCAGCTAATCAGCAGCCAGCAGTTCTGTAAAGTCACAGCCCCAAAAAATGGGGCATTCCAAAATTAAATTTTTCCACTTGTCGGGTGTTTTCGTAGCAAAGCACCCCTTCTGTAGCCGCACTAGATTGCCCCTTTATCCCAAAATACTTCAATTTTTATAGTTTTTAGGGTTAAATCCCTTTTTTAAATACACGGGTGTGTGTATATATACACCTTACACACCTTTCCTAGACCATTTGCTTTTTTTTTTTGGGTTATTGAAATTTTTGTGGCAAATTTTTAAACCCTTTTTTCACATAATTGTGGGAAAACCTTATCTTTGTTTTGGATTAACCCCTTTTTCCCTTTTTTTGGCTTTAGCAATATGAGGATTATTGCCCTTTTTGGGCCGACTTTGCCAAATTTTTCCCAACAAAAGCCGTTTGCAGAATTACTTCGGGATAAACGGGGTTAAAAAAAAGCTTTTTCCGGTGCCCAGACCTGTAGGGGCTGTAGAACATTGTCCCCAATGCTTAAAAGCAGAGGGAGTTTGGTCTTCATACAATGGTTTTTTTATATGACATGCCAGGAACTGCCGCCACTCTTGAATTTTTTCACTCAAAAATTTTCCCTTTGGGATTTACGGGGGAAAAACTGCCCAAAAAAAAACGAAGCAGGAATGCGCCTGAAAAGGGTCTTTGTCAGCGCCAGCGGGAAAAAAGCAACCCTGGGGGCAAAGACCACCATAGCGTCCCAAAAACAAGTAAAAGGTTCCGGAGCCCCCCAAGATCGCAGCACAGTAAGGGGACGTCCCCAGCAGGAGTCACCCCGCAAGGCCACGCATCCCCGGTTTTTTCATCTACCGAAATTTTTGACCCCACACTTTAAGGGGGGGGGGGGGGGGGGCATATACTTTCTCCCAATGACATTTACAAAAAACCCGCCAAGAGTCGGTGGGGTTTTCCCCCCCATAACCCCCAGTTGGCAAAGGGCCCCGGGCGGTAGGGGCCCCTTTACCTTTCCTCAACCCACTCTGTCCCGTTCGCTTCCCCAGCCAGAACTACTATGTGTTGGGCCTTCCCCCACATACCCGTGAGGCAAAATTTGAGGACAAAGGGGGGAGCAAAGAGGGGGGGGAAAAACATCCGTCTTCTTTCAGAAGCGGGGAATAGTGGATTTAGGAGGAAATTGCAAAAGGGGGTTATGTTGTTAGTGGTCAGGCTTTGTACGTGACACCATTTAGGGGGACCCGGGGACAGGGAAAATTAAACGAAAGTTTGCCACGCACTTGGGAGCCGGGGGGAACAAGCAAGGCTGGGACAAGGTAAGGGGCCCCCAGTTTTAAAAAAAGGCATTTTAAAAACCCCCCAAAAAGAAAAATTTAGCCCACTCCATGCCTCCCTTTTTGCCCCCCTTTTTTCCCTGGGATTTAAGTTGGGGCACTACGCGGGAGCCACCCCCCGACTACCCCTTTTCCCGGCCCCGGGAAACATTCCCTTCTCTACATTAAATTTTAAGGGGGAAAGGGGGGGGGAAGAAGGAGGATTTTTGGGCGACAGGGCAAAAAGGGGCTTGGACGGAGAGGGGTTAATGTCTGGGGGAGTTAAAGTTGGGTTTTCATCAGCATACTGGTGGTTTTAAAATTTGAAAGCCCCCCCCCTAATTCCCCCCCAATACCCCCCCACCAACAGTGTACAAGGGTTAAACATTATCATTGGGGGAAAGAGTCACCCGGTCAGCGGCGGGGAACGTCAGTCAGTGCGGACTTTGGGGGTAAAACACCCATTTGGCGGTTTTGTCAGGGTTTTTTTAGAAAAACCGAGGAGGGGGAAATTTAAATATATGGGAAATCTTTTGGGAGAAAGTAAAGCCTGACCCGGGGTCTAACCCTTGGGACCACGGGGGGGTGCATCAACATCATGCAGTTCAAAATACACCCCACCGGGCCCCTTTTTTAGGTAAAACCTGCCAACTGCTCGTTTTTCACTTAATTTCTAATCAGCCCAAAACATGGGCAACTTTAGTGCATTTAGGCATGAAAACATGGGCCGACAATTTTCCGGGAATTCCCAAACCCAGCATCAAAAATGGGGGGAAAAAAAGTGATTTGAGTCCTTTTAACTGGCATGGGTTTGGTGGGCCGAAGGGGTGGGGCCGGAGTATTTCAGAAAGCTGATTCCTGGGGGTTTTTACGACAACCCTCTCTAGGGGTTTACAGAGAATGGTCCCAAAAAAAAAAAACATCCCGTAGCGGCAGTCCCGTGGGGGGGAAAAAGCCTTGTTTATGCCAAGGGCAAAAAGGGGGAATGGGGAGACTGGTTTTGACTGGGTAAAAGGCAAAAAGTGACCCCAAATTTCCAACCCCTTTTCAACCCAAGGGAGGGGAGAAAGCATCTCCCAACCACAGTTTCGGGGAACTTTTTAGGGGAGGGGGGCTTTCAGCAGCAAAGACCACACCGGGGACCACTTTCCCTTTTAGCTAAGAAAAGGGAAAATGAGGGTTCAATTTGCCCCAAACCACGAAATTGGGCAGTAGAAGATTGGAAAAACGTTTCCCGGGGGGATGAGTCTCGATTTCTGCTGCCCCACATTCGGGGTGGTAGGGTCAATTTGGGCGTTCCCCCCCAAAATGAAAGGGATGGATCCACCTGCCTTGTATCAAGGTTCAGGCGGGTGGTGGGGGTTTCCCATGGTGTGGGGAATATTTTTTTGGGCACTTTTTGGGGCCCCTTGGTCCCAAATTTGGCATCTTTTGCAACCCCCTTTAAAAATTTCCAAATGCAACGATAAATTTTGAGGCATTTTCGGGAAGGGAAAAAGGGGGCCAAACCCCGTTATTTACAGGGGTTCCAAAATAAAGGGGCCCGGATGTACGTGCTTCAGATGGGGTTTCCCCTCCTGTCCCAACAGCAGCAGAAACCTAGTGGCACCCCCTCCCATTTCGGGCATTCAAGGCTTACCACCTCTGCCAAAAGAAAACCCCTGTTTTTTTCCTTTCTTTCCCCCGGTCCAAAATACTCCTCTCCTCGTACTAAAGGGTTGCCAGCATTTCCTTTCCCACGAACATTGCCAAGAGACACAATGCTCTACCACCCCTTAAATTTGCAAAAAGCTGACCGTGCTCCGTCCAAGTTGGTGGTACTGCAGCCCCCTCCCTTTTCAAGTGGGGGAAAAAAACCTGAAACCATTAAAAGAAAAGGCCAGGAAATTTGGGGCTTTAAAAACTTCAGCCATTGTAAAAACACGGGTAGGGGGCTCCTTTTGGCCCCCCGCAAGGGGTGGAACGGCCACACCAGGAATGGGGGTTTAAATGGGTCCCATTTTCCCCAAGCCCGCCGAAAGGCAAAATTGGACTTCTGCGGCGAGAGCCTACCGGGGTCGCTACCCCGGGAGCGACAGCTTCGGTGGCAGCCGAGGCCAGCGGGGGTCCAAAAATTCCGAAAGGGTAAAAACGCGTAGTCAAAGGTCAGGCCAAAAAGCCCGGACCGGGGCGGCGGAGTTTCCCAAGGGGTCAGAAACTAACAGAAAGGTGGGGACAGGGTACCGGGAACTGATAACAGGGGGAAATTGTTTGAACGGGAAATTAAATATTTTAACGGGGGGACTTTATTGAACGGGGGGAAATTTGATGAACGGAAAAAAATTTAAAATTAACGGGGGGAAATTATTAAAACAGGGGGAAATTGATGAACAGGAATAAATATTTTAAACAGGGGAAATTATTGAAGGGGGGGAAATTGAAAAACAGAAAAAAAGGCCATCAACGTTTTTTTGTTTATCCAAGTGGACGGGAGTTTTCCCCTGGGTGAAAAAAGCCCAGGGAAAAAATGCTCGGCCCATGAAATTTGTCATCCTTTGTGGTTTTCCCTTCTACGACAACTGAAAATGAGAACCATTGGGGACAGACTTTGGAAAGAACAGGGTGCCCCCGGGGGCGGGCTTTGGGAGGAGGGCGACCCCTGCCCCTGCATGGCATACATTTCAATCTGGTTGTTAAATTTTTTTACCCCCAAACCTGCAAGACTTTCCCAAAAAGGGCCAGGAAATTTCATGCATTCCCATTCTTACACCCCCAACACACCCCCTTATGCTGCACGGTAGACGGGCCCCCCCCAACAAAGGCTGATAGTGACATTTCCAAACACTGAAATTCCATCCCCAATGTTAAACCCACCCCAATGAACAGAGAAAGGAAATTAATAATTTTTTGATGACCCCAAGCGGACGGGAGAACCCCCGGTGAAAATTTTTAATGTCGGCAAGGGGCAGCTCAAACGTGAAAACTGCCTTTGCTCAGCCCTTTCTTTGGGGACCTTTTTGGGTCAGTCGCCGGGACACAAAATTTGAAAAACCACTTTTCCCACTGCTTCATGTTTCCCGGACAGGGGTATTTGGATTCACGGGACCACCGCAAGCGATGCAATAGCCCACCCGGGGAAAGGGGTTTCCTAAGTGGGTTTCCCGGGTTTTCCCCCACACCCCGGGTCAAAGGGGGGTGGAAAACTTGCTGGGGCGGGAGCCCTACCAGGTCCACCCCTGACTACTTCTTCAGTGGCACCGAGGGGGTACAGGGAAAAAAATCGTAAGGCAAACTCGATGGGGGCCCGGCCCGGAAAAGGTTGGGACAGGGGGCAATGGTTCGGGGCCAAGGGGCCGAAGGCAAAGGTACGGTAAAGGGATATGTCAAACGGGGCTAAAGGAACTTTTTCTCAAAAGGGCCCAAAATTATTAATTATTTTTTTTAAATAGTCTTGGGGGGCAGTTGGTGAGGACCCTTTTCCTTTAACAAATGCAGCTAAAAAATTTTCCCCACAGTTTTCCCTAAACGGGACACCTAGATACAATTCAGAAAAATTTTTCCCTTTTATCACCTGGGGTTAATCTGTTGGGGGAAAAAATAAAACTTTTATCAATTTGCTTTTTTAAAAACCACTTAAAAATCTTTGTGGATGAAATTTTTGTTCCCACGGGAAAGGGGGGAAAGTGTTTCCCAGAAGGACTTTGTTTTTTTTTTCCCTGTAATTTGGGACAACGATTCACATTCTTCATACTGAAGAATTCACCCAAAACCATTTTTTGTTTGCTTTTTGCTTTTTTTTTCTTTTTTTTTTCTGTCCCATTATATTTTTTGTACTGAATTCAATTAACAAGGAAACAAAAATGAAAAATAAGCACCTAAAACATTCCCTTATTTAATGGTCCCTTCATTCAATTTTCCATACCTGAAATTTTGAAAAAACCCTGGTGTAACGCAGAAACGGATTCAAACCACCACGTTATACCTCATTTTGGTTTGATCCCACGCGGGCCCTTTCCTCAACGTTTGGTTATGCAGGGGCTGACCGCTGGGCCAAAAAAAACCTCCCATGCCCCTCTCCACATCAATATTGCAAGAAGCGGGGGATGTCTGCCCCACCTCTTCTTCCCAAGTAGCTCCCAGACTGTCTTCAAATTGTTCGTCCTTGCCGTATAGTGGGGCTGACCCAGACCACAAAACAAATTTTTTCCGGGTGAGGGACCCCAACAGGAAAAGAGCGGGGGTTTAGGACAGGGGAGGGCCACTGACCTTTCCCCGGGGGTGCCAACTAAATTTTATCTGATGACCCCCCCCAAAATGTTGGCTAGGGTTGTCCCAAAGTCAAACTGGGATGAAGTTGTGACCTTTCTCAACCAAACAAAACCCTTTGGGTTTCTGAACAACACCCCGGTCCCCAAAATGAAAACGGGAGTTCTTCTTCACTGAAATGACCTCTGCCCGCGCGTCCCCTTACTGGGTGCGAAACCCTTTTCCCACCCAGGGAAAGGGTTTTTGCCACGGCCACCGAAAACCCAAGAGCCCGCCACCCCCTCCCGTCTGACATACGGTTTGGGTCAAAAATTTCAGCTCTGTTTTAACGAACGGCGCCGAGCCCACCCCCCGGGGTGCGGGGGCATTCGTTCCCCGTCT
Organism: Phyllomedusa bahiana; assembly: GCA_025379985.1. Lineage (NCBI taxonomy): Eukaryota > Metazoa > Chordata > Amphibia > Anura > Hylidae > Phyllomedusa > Phyllomedusa bahiana. Next base: position 30,657 of record JAODAL010016160.1, read on the forward strand.
TTTTTTCCCGTACCGCGGCTAGTGGCCCCCCGAAACCCCTGCGCCGGGGCCTGGGGGGCACTTTCCCGCGGGGGCCCGGGTACTCACCCGACCCCGCCCTGCTCCAGGGGCCTTGTCACGGCCCGTGCGTGCGTCCCCGCTCCTTAGGGGGCCCGTAAAACCGGGCTCCCCCAACTTAAAGGGGCCCGGGGCGCCGGAAAATTTGGGTGATTTCCGGGCCCCTGCCCATATAATTTGGGTCCCCCTCCGGGGTTCTTCCCGACGGATCTTTTGTGCCCCCCAAGCCTATTGAGAAAAGGGCTTTTCCCCCCTGCTAAAATTTGTTTTCCGTGTACCAGACCTCTCGCTACTTTTCCCTGACCACGAACCTCTGCCGCCTCCCTACCTTCGGGCCCTTTGCCGACTACGCTCACCTTTCGACCTGTACCCACGCTTACCCTTGGCTTCCACCGCAAGCAATCCCCCCCATGGAAACGACCTGGTTTGTTCTCCGCCGCAGCCAGGGCCAACCCCGCTTTGACGAGCTTTTGGGAAAACCGGGTTCTACTTAGACTCCGTCCCTGTCGTGGGCTTTTCCCCCATCGCTTGCGTGGCCCCCGGATCCCCTACCCCTGCCCTTTTCATCTGTTTAATGAAGATATCGGAAAATGATAAATACACACCCGTAATTTTACCCCAATAACCCATTTACAAGCTTGGGGAACCCCTTTGGGAAAAATTGCGCTCCACAAATGGCCAGGGAAAAAATTTAAATTTTATGTGCCTTTTTAAAAAAACATTTTAAATTTTACATAAAAAACACAAACGCTTAATTAACCTTGGATAAAAATTGCGCAAGAAATTTAGGAAAAAATTAACGGTATTCGTTTTAAAACGCGCTTTTTTTACTGACTAAAAAAAGCAGAAACCCCTTTAATTTAACCTTGGATAAAATTTAATGCTACAGAAATCCCCAAAGGAAAAATTTTTGTCTTTGGCTTGAAAAACACCATTTCTTTTACTGATACAATAGCACAAACACCTTAATTCCTTTGGTTTAAAAATTTATGCTACGGGAAAAATTTCTTCTTTGGGTTAAAAAAACCCCGTTTATTTTACTGACTACAAAACAAAACACGCTTAATTAACCTTAAATAAAAATTTATGCTACGGGGGAAAAAAAAATTTTTCTTTGGGTTAAAAACACTTTTTAACTGACTACAAAGCACAAACGCTTAAATTTAACCCTTGGATAAAAATTTTGCGCAAAAGAAATAAGCACCAAATGGGATGTGGCTGTTAAAACCCGTGTATTTTACTGACTAAAAAACAAAAAACGCAAATTCCCCTTCGGATATAAATTATGCACAGGAATCACCAGAAAATTTTCCCTTTTGGCTTAAAAAACACTTTTTATTTTACTGAACAAAGCAAAACACCTTAATTAACCTTAAAAAAAAAAAAAAAAAAAATTTAAATTATGCTAAGGGAAAAAAAAAAATTTTTTTTTTTTTTTTTTTTTTTTTTTTTTTTTTTTTTTTTTTTTTTTTTTTTGGCTTGGGGAAAAACACCTTTTTTTAAACGAATACAAAGCCAAACCCCTTTAATTAACCTGGTTAAAAATTTGCGCAAAAAAATTTAGCAGAAAAAAACTGGTATGTGGAGTTAAAACGTGTTATTTTACTGACTAAAAAACAAAACCCCTTTAATTTAAACCTTTGGGGATATAAATATCTACAGAATCACCGGGAAAAAAAATTTTGCTTTGGGCTTGAAAACACCTTTTTTTTACTGACTACAATAGCACAAACAGTTTAAAATTAAACCCTTTTGGATTAAATTATGCACGGGAAAAATTTCTTTTTTGGGGGAAAAATTTTTTTTGAAAAAAAAACCCAATTTTTATTTTACCAAAAAAAATTTTTTTTTTAAAAACCAAAAAAAAGCACAAACACGCTTATTACCCTTGGAATAAATTGCGCAAAAGAAATAGCAGCCAAAAAATTTACGGGATTTTGGCGTGTTAAAACCGTGATTTTCCCGACTAAAAAAGAGAAACCGCTTAATTAAACCCTTTCGTATAAATTAGCACAGGAATCACAGAAAAATTTTTCATTTTTGGGCGTTAAAAAACACCGTTTATTTTACTGACTAAAAAAGCGAAACCCCTTTAATTTAACCCTTCAGAAAAAAAATTTTATGCACAGGAACACCAAAAAATTTTGCCTTTGCGTTGAAAAACACCGTTTTTTTTACTGACTAAAATACAAAAACACGTTTAAATTTTAACCCCTTGGGATATAAATTGCGCAAAAGAAATAAGCACCCAAAAACGGAAAGGGGCATTTTAAAACCCGGTATTTTACGACTAAAAAAGAAAAACACGTTAATTAACCTTTCGATAAAAATTTTAGCAACGGAATCACCAAAAAAAAATTTCGGTTTTGGAAATAAAAAACACTGTTTTTTTACTGACTACAATAGCCAAACACCTTAATCCCTTTTGGGATAAAAATTTATGCTACGGGAAAAATTTCTTCTTTGGTTAAAAAACCCATTTTTTTTACTGACACAATAGCACAAACACGCTTAATTAACCCTTTGGTAAAAATTGCGCAAAAAAAAATAGCACCAAAAATTAACGGGTATTGGCGTGTTAAAACGCTGCTTTTTTACTGACTACAAAAGCAAAACACGCTTAATTAATTTTTTTGGATATAAATTATTACAAAAATTTCACCGGGAAAAAATTTTGTCTTTGGCGTTAAAAACCCCATTTTTTTTACGACTACAATACACAAACCCCTTAAATTTAACCCTTTTGGATCAAAATTTATGCACAGGAAAAATTTTTTTTTTGGGTGTTGAAAAACACGTTTTTTTTTTACGACTACAATAGCCAAAAAACACGTTTAATTAATTTTGGTTTAAAAATTTATGCCAAAAAAAAATTTCTTTTTGGGTGTTGAAAACACGTTTATTTAACTGCCCCAATACACAAAACGTTTAAATTTAACCCCTTGGAATAAATTCGCAAAAAGAAATGAGCACCAAAAATTTCTGGATGGGGCTTTTTTAAGCGCTGTGTATTTTCCCGACAAAAAAGCAGAACACCTTAATTAAACCCTTCGATAAAATTAAAACAGAACATCGGGAAAAAATTTTCATCTTTGGCGTTGAAAAACCCCGTTTTTTTTTACTGACTACAAAACAAAACCTTAAATTTAAACCCTCAATAAAAATTATGCTACGGGAATCACCAGGAAAAATTTTCCCCTTTGGCGTTGAAAAACCCCGTTTTTTTTACTGACTCAATAGCACAAACACGTTTAATTAACCCTTTGGATAAAAATTGCGCAAAAAAATAAGCAGCCAAACTGGTATGTGGCTTAAAACCTGTTATTTTACTGACAAAAAAGCAAAAACACGCAAATTAAACCCTTCGATAAAAATTTTAGTACAGAATCACCGGAAAAATTTTTGTTTTGGGCATTGAAAAACACGTTTTTTTACTGACTACAAACACAAACACGCTTAAAAAACCTTGGATATAATTTATCTACGGAAAAATTTCTTTTTTGGGATTAAAAAACCCCCATTTTTTTTACGACTACAAAGCCAAACACGTTTAATTAACCCTTGGATAAAATTGCGCAAAAGAAATGAGCACCAAAAAATTAACGGTATGTGGGTTTTAAAACCCCGGTATTTTACTGACTAAAAAAAGCAAAACACCTTAATTAACCTTCGGCATAAATTACTATAGGAATCCCGGAAAAATTTTTTTGTCTTGGCGTTGAAAAACATTGTTTCTTTTACTGACTAAAAAAGCAGAAACACGTTTAATTTAAACCTTTGGATAAAAATATCTACAGGAAAAATTTTTTTCTTTGGCGTTGAAAAACACCTTTTTTTTACTGACTACAATAGCACAAACAGTTTAAATTTAAACCCCTTGGATTAAATTGCCAAAAGAAATGAGCACCCAAAAATTTAAATTTGGTAGGGGGTTTGAAAAAACGCTTTTTCCTTTACCGAATACAACGCAAAAACGGGCAAAATAACCCTTGATATTTAATGTCCCCCGAACTGACCAGATAGCATTAAAATTTTTAATGCACTGAATTTGGGCACACACTGGGCTTCAATTCAAAACCCACAAAAAAAAAATTAGAAGGGAAGAAACAGTCCTAAAAAGTTTACACCCCCCAAAAAATCGCTGTATAAAAGTTATTTCTTTTGTGTGGATCCACTAAAACACTCAGCAGCTCACATGGCAAAAGAGATGTGAGCTCCCACTCGCGCCCGGGCTTTTAATCGGTGACGTCACAGAACCCCCGGGCTTTTAAATTGGGTTTTTCTCTGCACAGTCATTGAGGGTCCCCTTTCTTCCCTTTTCTTCCCCTTTCCCGACTTCTTGCCCCCTGTAATGCCCGTGCTTTTAGCCATTTTACAAATTTAAAAAAATGCTTCGTTCCCGCGAATCACCTCAAACTTCGACTTCGTTCAGAATCATTAAAGTTTTCCTGAAATTCTAAACGAATTCCACTTTGTTAGAATCGATTTGCCCATCTCTAAAAGTGACACTGATGGATCAAACGAAGGGCAAAATGATCAGTGATGTCAACGCAAAATTACTGTGGACACCCTCTACACTCTGGGTGAGGAGGGGAGCTCTACATGTATCAGCGTTTTACAGAACAGGTTCTGTCATAATCTGTGGAATCATCTTATGACTGTGTAAAAGGAGTGCGCTCTTTGACTCTATAGTGGGATCTTGGCCCTCTGCTTGGTTCTTTCCAGCTGGTGCTGATATTACTCTGTCAGGCTGTGTTCCCACTTCAGTTATTTGGTCAGTTTTGACCACATAAGTGCCCAAATAAGTGAAATGATTCTAAGAGCGATGCCTGTCATCTGCGTGTCATACTTAATCACAGCATTGTTTCAATACCAAACCACGCTCCCTATGCATATTTCTGCATGGCACAAAGTTCTACAACACAATACAGGCTCCCTGCAGCCAGGAAATAGCTGTTTTTTAATGTGATTAATCGCAAATATATTCTAAACGAACCGAATTGTTGGGAAAAATTGAACGAATCAGCCAAATCGAATTTTTGAGAAATTTGCTCATCTCTAATTTATATGCTTTATTATACACCAAAAAAAATCTGAACTGATTTAGAAATTAAACTATACATGATTGTCAGGAGTTTCTGTCAAAGGCTAACATGTTTACAAGTTTTGAGGATGTCCGAAGCTCTTTAGGTGCTGGACATGCATCAATGCATCACTGATATCTGGAATCTAGAAATCAATATCCCTTGGTATATTAAGAACTGTATGTCACGAGATAATGAAAGTTTTATAGCTACTTTTCAAATTCATTCTCTTATCTTGATGGCTTAAAGGGAATCTGTCGCCAATTTTTTTTTTTTTTTACTTATTAAATCAAGACCCTGATCCATATTTTTTTCCTCTTGGCCATTTTTATTTCCTGATTGTAGATTTCTCAATTCGGTCATCTATATATGACTGTGGGGAAGAAATTCTTGCTTGCACTGCTTTAACAGCAGTAAGAGAGATATTTTACAGAAGCTTCATGCACATAGGATTCTTAAGACAGATTCTGTCCCACAGACTTCTATAGGAGAGTTTTCTAGTCATGCTGTGTGACCTAGGAAGAAATCACTTTGCAGGGAGGAGGGGGTGAGAGCTGTGAGTATCTTCTATTGTGACTGGTGGATTCTGTGTTATCTGTACACATTGGTGTCTCCTTTCAGTTTGACCCTGCTTTAACTGATAATGAGTACACTGCTGAAAAGCTCTCTAAACAGAAAAGGAAGTGTCAGACAATTATTAGGCTTAGTGGCCAAAGTGAAAACTGCGAGATTTAAGAATTATTAAAAAAAAATATTGAAAGTGATGTGGAAAATTTTAAAAAAATAACCAAAAATTCCTAAAAAAATGTCTTTAACATAAAAATGTGAGTTAAACAATAAGTCATTTTTTGATGACACATTCCCTTTAATTTTTAGTTAGAAGAATAAGTGCATAGAACTGGAAATCATCTGATTCTCCTACTTATGAACATACATTAGGATAAATCTTATGAACATGGTAGCAATGTCAACATACAATATACCATCTATTCTATAATATTACCTGTTTTGGGCCATCAGTTATTAATAATGTCCCCTCTTTGATCCAAAAAGTTAAAAAAAACATTATGCTTACCTAACCCTATTTCCACATTTTTCCCTGGGACTTATTCTGGGATGTTCTGTTCTCTGATAGGCCATAGGTTCCAACCAGCCTGTAGCCTATTGGAGGACAGCATAGACTAGGTGCACACTAAGTAGGTCATCAGCTTGGCACACACGGCACAATGCAGTGACATCATTGCATTTCCTACATTGGGCCACTGACATGCCTGTGATTTATGAGAGGAAATGGCAGGGCATGAAGCCAGTGGTGCTTTGCTCCAACATAACTCTCAATGGTATCTGCTTGCTTAGAATGCAGACAAAGTGACCTTATTGGGGCATGTCCCTTGGATGTCTGGTAAGATAGCAGCCACTACAGCCCAGGACACTTTGTCCCACGAGGAATCAGCTTAGTAGGACAGATAGATAGTTTGAGCCTAAGGTCAAACGTGCAAACGCAGGATGGGAAAAATTTTAAATGAAAAGGAAAATGGCAGACTAGGGGAATATAACAGATAAAGTTGAGTACAAGTAAGTAGTCACTCACTAAATGTCAATATATTTTTTAAACTCAACATCCCTAAAGATTTTCTCTTTCATGCTATTAGCAGGAAATATTACATAATAATATTATTAAATTATTTTTTTTTCTGATATCTCTGAGAAAAAACAACTTTTCTGTTGACTTAATTTTCAATAATGTATTTTCCTTACAGTGTCTTAGTCCTGTAAGAGTCTGTCCTGTAATATTAATGTACTTAATTCATTACCATAAGTTATTTTAACGCTTCTTATTGGAGATGTATTTCCTGCAATAATGTGTCTGGAACATAAGTCTGGACTAATTGATTAAATATGTTATTTTTATAACTTGTCTCCTGCAAACTGTAGATCGTATAGTAATGTGACAGGAAGAGATGTAACAAGCTAACAATTCTTTGAGATCAATAAGAACCCAACAGGCCTTATTTGTATATTTGGACTGAAAGGAAAAGGTCAGTACTGCAATATCTCAGGATTAAATTTGGGCAGAGATACAAGTTTGAGTCCCCATTCCAGTGGCATACATTTTGCCCACCCTAAAATAGTCTAAAAGGAAAGCTACTAGAAGTAGCAGCTTACACTCTGGAACATAAGCTGTCCATGTATCACATGGTCATCCATTTATTTGAATTAAAACTGTAGCCCTAGGGGGTAAAGTTTAATCTTAAGGAGAGCACCACGAAGGTGCAAAGAGACTTAAAGGGGTTTTCTCACCACAATGATTAGCTTTTAACATGTAGGGAAAGGTAAATGAAGACTATTGCCAAAAGCATTGGCTTTGTTTAGGAGATAAAGGAGATTGTATCTACTGCTAGTGTACACAAGTTTCTTTAGGTTACCAATGACCTCTCTGCTATTTCTCTTATCTGATTGCTCCATGCTGCCATCCGTCTGACCATGGTGAGTAACTTCCTGCTGAGTCTTATCTCTAGCACACAAGCTTGTTAATGACAAGTTTTAATTGTCACTACAGATTATAAACCTCTTGCAATCAAATTATTGTAACAGAAATAGCTAGAAATAGCAGAGCTGATATGCCAATCACTGCCATAGATCTGCACACAACCTCATGGGGAAGTAGGAGTCTGAATCTTGCTGTGACCCTGTGAAAAAGCATGGTAAGAAAACCCCTTTAAGAGGCCATGCAATGCTCACTAGGAAAATAAGATAAGTAATGGACCTTTCCTCTGGGAGGAAGAATGCCGTCTCTCTTGTGCTATCAACTGGAGGTAGATTCCCTTTCAGCCAAATCCAACCAATTAAAGAGCCTTGAAACAGGGCTGAGGATTTATGCCATGCAGGAATGTCCTCCAACGCTGTGAAACAGATTGCTGCATATTGACCCTCTCTCTTACATATACTGTAGACTGCTGCTCATGGCTCCTCTCATATAAACTTCTGCAAATGGCCCTATGTCTCACACATAGCTTGTTGCACATTGCCCCCTCTGTTTTACTCACATACAGTGAAGGAAATATTTATTTGATCCCTTCCTGATTGTGTAAGTTTGCTCACTGATAAATACATGAACAGTCTAAAATTTTAAGGGTAGGTTAATTTTAACATTGAGAGAAAGAATATCAAAAATAAAATCCAGAAAATCACATTGCATAAATTATATAAATTTATTTGCATTTTGCTGAGAGAAATAAGTATTTGAGCCTCTACCAACCAATAAGAGTTCTGGCTCCTACAGACCAGTTAGAGGCTCCTAATCCACTAGTTACCTACATTAAAGCCAGCGGTCTTAAAGAGGCACCTTTATAAATGACTCCTGTCCACAGACTCAATTAATCAGTCAGACTCTTACCTCTACAACATGGGTAAGACCAAAGAGCTTTCTAAGGATGTCAGGGACAAGATCATAGACCTACACAAAGCTGGAATGGGCTACAAAACCATAAGTAAGACGCTGGGTGAGAAGGACAACTATTGGTGTAACAGTAAGAAAATGGAAGAAATACTAAATGACTGTCAATCAACATCGATCTGGGGCACCATGCAAAATCTCACCTCATGGGGTACCCTTGATCATGAGGAAGGTGAAAGATCACCCTAAAAGTACACGGGTGGAACTTGTTAATGATATCAAGGCAGCTGGGACCACAGTCATCAAGAAAACCATTGGTAACACATTACGCCGTAATGATTTAAAATCCTGCAGTGCCCACAAGGTCCCCCTGCTCAAGAAAGCACATGTGTAGGCCCATCTGAAGTTTGCCAATGAACACCTGGATGATTCTGTGAGTGATTGGGAGAAGGTGATGTGGTCAGATGAGACAAAAATTGAGCTCTTTGGCATTAACTCAACTCACCGTGTTTGGAGGAGGAGAAATGCTGCCTATGACCCAAAGAACACTGTCCCAACTGTGAAGCATGGAGGTGGAAACATTGTGTTTTCGGGGTGTTTCTCTGCTAAGGGCACAAAGACTACCTCACAGCATCATTGGGAAAATGGATGGAGCCATGTAATGTAAAATCCTGAGTGACACGGGCGAAGGTAGTGTATCCTCTGGACCAGCGCAAGCGATGGCATAAGCTACGCCAGGGAGCAGAATCTAAGTAGGTCCCGGTTTTCCCCATAGCCCGCCGCAAAGCGGGATGGACTTGCTGCGGCGGGAGTCTACCAGGTCGCTACCCCTGACGTGACTTGCTTGCGGAGGCAGCCAAGGTGTAACGTGGTACAAAATCGTCATGCAGGCTCGTAGTCGGGGACAGACAGGAGGTCAGGACAGGTGGCAATGGTTCGTGATTGTGGACAGGCAGAAGGTCAGGGCAGGCGGCAAGATTCGTGGTCGAGGAACGGAAGCAAATGGTACGGTACACTGTAAATCAGAACAAGGCTAGGAACGCTTTCTCTATAGGCTAAATGGCACTAGAGATCCGGCACAAGACTCAGGAAGGGGCAGGCTTAAATAAGGGCAGTGACCGGCAATACCCAATGACCGGTGCACTGGCCCTTTAAATTTCACAGAGCCGGCGTGCACGCGCCCTAGGGAGCGGGGAAGCGCGTGCCGGGAGACTGGAGCTGCAGCAGGAGTGTGGCCGGATAAGTAGGCGGGGACCCGGCCGGCAGGGTGAGCGTGCCCACCGCCCGACATGCGGGCAGCGGTGCCGCTCGTGCGGGGACCACGGGTGTGTCTGCAACCCGTGACGAGGGTCCCGGCCCGCCCGTGACAGTAAACCGCCCCTTCGGCCTCCCCCTCTTTCTGGCCTGGAGGAACTTCTGAATGATGTTACGGTCCAGAATATTGTCCTCTTGCTCCCAGGACCTTTATTCGGGCCCAAACCCCTTCCAGTCAATGTGAAAAAACCGCTTCCCTCTGACTGTCTTCATATCTAGAATCTCTTTTACCATACAGACATTGGTGGCATCGGCCTCAGGAGTGGGAGGAGCAACTACCCGAGAGACGCGATTTCGGAGGACTAGGTTAAGAAGAGAGACATGGACGGAGTTCGGGACCCTCATAGTGGGAGGAAGGCGGAGCTTGTATGCCACTGGATTAATGCGCATAAGAACCTCGAATGGACCCAGGAACCGGGGACCCAGCTTATAGCTGGGAACCTTGAAACGGATATATTTAGCAGACAACCACACCTTGTCACCGGAAGAAGATCGGCGTGGGGTCTTCGCTTTTTTGTCAGCTTGTGCCTTGGTGCGGGTGGAAGCCTGGAGTAGAGAATAGTTTGCTTCCAGATAGCTGTCAGGTCCTGGACCAGCTCCTCCACGGCAGGGATCTCAGAGGGCACAGAAAGGGGGAGGGGTGGGCGGGGATGTCGCCCGTTGACAATAAAGAAAGGAGCAGCTCCAGCAGACTCCGAGTCCAAGAAGTTATAGGAAAACTCGGCCCAGGGCAACGAACTGGACCAATCATCCTGGCGCGCGGAGACAAAGTGGCGCAGGTAGCAGCTTAGGGTCTGGTTAACTCTCTCTACCTGCCCATTGGACTGGGGGTGGTAGGCCGAAGAAAAGTCCAGTTTCCCTTGTAGTTGGTTGCAGAGGGAGCGCCAGAATCTGGAGACAAATTGGACACCCCGGTCTGACACTATGTGCCGGGGAAGCCCATGCGGCCGAAAAATATGTAGAAAAAATAGACTGGCCAGGCGAGGGGCTAAGGGTAGACCTGGCAGAAGAATAAAGTGAGACACTTTTGAAAACCGGTCTGTAACCACCCAGATCACGTTGTTACCAGAGGAAGGAGGGAGATCCGTGATAAAATCTATGGCCACATGGGTCCAAGAACAGCTGGGTATCGGTAGTGGAAGGAGCAGACCTGCCGGTTTGAGACGAGGGGACTTGTTTCGGGCACAGGAAGTGCAGGACTCCACGAACTCATGAACATCCTGGACTAGACCAGGCCACCAATAAAACCGAGAGATGAGGGAGCAGGACCTCTGCACTCCTGGGTGCCCCGCCATACGGGAGCAATGCCCCCATGACAGTATCATCTTCCGAAGAGCTGGGCGAACGTATGTCGTGCTGGGAGGAACACGTGGTAGGTCTACAGACGCAGCAGAGATGAGCCGTTCTGGAGGGATAATGTGCCGTGCAGTGGACTCATCCCCAGTCACATCCGAAGCACGGAAGAGAGCGTCGGCCTTGACATTTCGTTCCACAGGGCGAAAATGGATGAGAAAATTAAATCGGGTAAAGAAGAGGGACCAACGAGCCTGCCATGGATTTAAGCCTTGAGCTGCCTGGAGATATAACAGGTTTTTATGGTCGGTATAAATGCTGACAGGGTGACGAGCCCCCTCCAAGAGATACCGCCACTCCTCCAGGGCCAGCTTGATGGCCAGTAACTCCCGGTCGCTGATAGAGTAATTCCTTTCTGCAGAGGAAAAACTTTTAGAGAAAAAACCGCAAGTGAGGGTCTTGCCTTTGGGCCCTTTCTGGGAGAGTACGGCCCCGGCCCCCACCGAGGAGGTGTCGACCTCGAGAAAAAATTGTTTCTCTGTATCTGGCCGGGAGAGCAGAGGCGAAGGCAGACTTTAACTTGGTGAAGGCTTCCTCTGCCGCTGGTGGCCATAGCTTCGGTTTGGCGTTCTTCTTGGTCAATGCCACTATGGGAGATACCCGCAAGGAGAAATGTGGTATAAACTGCATGTAATAGTTGGCGAACCCCAGGAATCTTTGTATGGCTCGGAGACCCACGGGGCGCGGTCACTGTAGGACAGCAGACAACTTAGCGGGGTCCATCTGCAGGCCCTTGTCGGAAATGATGTAGCCGAGGAATGGTAGGCTCTGCTGATGGAACAGACACTTCTCGAGCTTGGCATAGAGGAGGCTGGCCCTTAGACGTCTGAGGACCTGTCGTACAGGAACTTGATGGGACTCAAGGTCAGAGGAGAACACCAGAATGTCATCCAGGTAGACAACCACGCATGTGTACAGGAGGTCCCGGAAGATGTCATTGACAAATTCTTGGAAGACGGCCGGGGCATTGCAGAGTCCGAAAGGCATCACCTGGTACTCGAAGTGCCCATTGCGAGTGTTGAAGGCGGTCTTCCATTCATCGCCCTCACGTATCCGTATGAGATTATAAGCCCCTCGCAGGTTCAGTTTAGTAAAAATCTTGTCACCTCCTAGCCGGTCAAAAAGCTCCGTGATCAGGGGCAGAGGATAGCGGTTCTTTACCGTGATCTTGTTGAGACCTCGATAGTCTATGCAAGGACATAGGGTACCGTCCTTCTTAGCCATGAAAAAGAACCCGGCCCCAGCTGGAGGGGAGGACTTGCGAATGGTTCTGGAGGACTTCTGGAGATTCTTCTTGATATAGGTAGACATAGCCAAGGTCTCAGGTACCGACAGGGGGTAAACCCTGCCCCATGGAGGAGACGTCCCGGGCAGAAGATCAATAGGACAGTCATATGGGCGATGGGGCGGCAATGTCTCAGCTTACTTCTCGGAGAAGACGTCTGCAAAGGCTTGATATGGTGCTGGAAGGCCCGCCAGAGGCTTAGATGGCTCAGGAGAAGCAGTAAGCACCGGGCGAGGTGCCACCAAACAGCGAGACTGACACTCCGAATCCCAACTCAATGACTTCGCCTGTCTGCCAGTTGAGCACGGGAGCATGGCACTGCAGCCACGGGAGACCCAGGAGAATGGACGAGGAAGAACGGGGTAGCACGTAAAACGCAAGTCTCTCCTTGTGCAGAACCCTTACTTGTAGGACCAGGGGCTCAGTGCGGAACCGAATTGGATCCCTGAGAATCTCTCCACTGACAGAGGAGATGAGTAGGGGCTTCTCCAGGTGAATCACAGGGAGATTATGCTGGGACACCAGGGCAGCGTCCAAGAAATTTCCAGCTGACCCAGAGTCCAGGAAAGCAGCAACGTGAAACTGGGAACCTGACCCAGTGCCGTCGATCACGGGCATGGTCAGGCGGGAAAAGGGGCCTTGCTCTCACCTAGGGACGCCTCTCCCACGTACCCTAGGTGCGCCCGTTTCCCAGACGCTGAGAGCGCAGTGGGCAGGATCTGCGGAAATGGTCTGAACTGCCACAGTACAGACAAAGATTCTCCTCCGGTCTTCTGGTTAGCTCCGGCGCAGACAGTTGGGCTCTATCCACTTCCATGGCCTCCTCGGCAGCGGGCGGAGAGGGCAACTGTGGTGGCCTTTGGAATACTGGAGCCAGACTAGAGAGACGGAGGGGTCTAGCCTGTTCTCGTTCTTGCCGGAGTTCCTCCTGGCGTTCCGAGAAACGGATGTCAATCCGAGTGGCCAGGGAGATAAGGTCACTCAAGGAAGACGGGAGGTCCCGGGCAGACAGGGCATCCTTGATGCGGCTGGAGAGGCCCTTCTTGAAGGTGGCAGTCAACGCCGCTTCATTCCACGATAACTCGGAAGCCAAAGTGTGGAAACGTACGGCATAATCGCCTACAGATGAGTCACCTTGACGCAGGTTTAGCAAGGCGGTCTCGGCAGAAGAAGCCCGGGCAGGTTCCTCGAAAACACTCCTGAACTCGGTGAGGAATGTAGCAAGGTTGGCCATGATCAGGTCATCCTTGCCCCAGAGGGGGGTTGTCCAGGCCAGGGCTTTCCCGGAGAGAAAGCTGAGCACTGAACGTTCGGTAGGAAATTGGTTGCCCATTAATTCGATATGCAGGGAGCATTGGGTGATAAAGCCCCTGCAGGCCTTGGAGTCCCCATCGAACTTGGACGGTATAGACAGACGGAGCCGTGGACCAGCAGTCGGAGTCGGAACCGAAGGAGCAGCGGGAGCCACGGGAGCGGGTTGCTGCTGCTGAGCGGCCAGGAACTGTTGCATCATGGCGGAGAGATGGCTGAGTTGCTGGGCTTGCTGAGCGATCTGTTGCGACTGCTGAACCACAATGGTGGTGAGGTCAGCGTCAGGCGGCAGAGACACCTTGGCGGGATCCATGGCCGGATCTTACTGTCACGGGCGGAGGTAGTGGATCCTCTGGACCACCGCAAGTGATGGCGTTAGCCACGCCAGGGAGCCGAATCTAAGTAGGTCCCGGTTTTCACCAGAGCCCGCCACAAAGCGGGATGGACTTGCTGCGGCGGGAGTCTACCAGGTCGCTACCCCTGACTTGACTTGCCTGCGGAGGCAGCCGAGGTGTAGCGTGGTACAAAATCGTCAGGCAGGCTCGTAGTCGGGGACAGGCAGGAGGTCAGGACAGGCGGCAATGGTTCGTGGTTGTGGACAGGCAGAAGGTCAGGGCAGGCGGCAAGATTCGTGGTCGAGCAACGGAAGCAAATGGTACGGTACACAGTAAATCAGAACAAGGCTAGGAACGCTTTCTCTATAGGCTAAATGGCACTAAAGATCCGGCACAAGACTCATGAAGGGGCAGGCTTAAATAAGGGCAGTGACCAGCAATACCCAATTACCGGTGCACTGGGCCTTTAAATTTCACAGAGCCGGCACACGCGCGCCTTAGGGAGCAGGGACGCGTGCGCCGGGAGACTGGAGCTGCAGCAGGAGCGCAGCCGGTAAGTAGGTGTGCCCACCACCCGACATGCGGGTGGCGGTGCCGCTCGTGCGGGGACCAAGGGTGTGCATGCGACCCAGGACAGGGGTCGCAGGCCCACCCGTGACACTTCCCGTCACCAGGACATTAACAATGGGTCGTTTGTGGATCTTTCAGCAAGACAATGACCTAAAACATACAGCCAAGGCAACAAAGGAGTGGCTCAAAAAGAAGCACATTAAGGTCATGGAGTGGCCTAGCCAATCTCCAGACCTTAGTTGAAGCTCCGAGTTGCCAAGCGACAGCCTCAAAATCTTCATGATTTAGAGATGATCTGCAAAGAGGAGTGGACTAAAATTCCTCCTGACATGCGTGAAAAACTACAATAAACATCGAACTGCTGTGCTTGTCAACAAGGGTTTTGCCACCAAGTATTAAGTATTGCTTGCCAGGGGGAACAAATACTTATTTCTCACTGCAAAATGCAAATACATTTATATAATTTATACAATGTGATTTTCTGGATTTTATTTTTGATAGTCTATCTATGTTAAAATGAACCTACCCTTAAAATTATAGACTGTTCCCGTCTTTGGCAGTGGGCAAACTTACACAATCAGCAAGGGATCAAATAATTATTTCCTTCACTTGTATATACTGCCGCTCATGGCCCCATCTTCTCTCAACTATAGATCGTAGCCCTCATCTCTGTCTCTCACATATAGACTTCTGCTAAATGCCCCCTTCTCTCTCACATATAGGCAGTGGCTCATGGCCACCTTCTCTGAAGAAGGAGAAGGAGGATGCTGGACACCAGAGTAAGAAACCTATGGAACATGGTTAACAGGTGGTGCAACAATCAGTGAGTGTAGTCCGATATCATGTGATTGGGAAGTTAAATGTGACATCACTGTAACAATACAAAAATACAATGTATCCAAAAGACATCCACTTCGTTGCCTTTCTCTGACTCTTTCAGTCTCTCTGTATCTATGTTGCAAGCTGTTGATGATACTCTGTGACACTCTAAGCTCAGTGGCCACTTCTGTCTGAGAACATCTTGCTTGAAGCCTTGCAATGGAGAGGTACTAATGATCAATTGTAAGGTGTTGTCTTGATCTTTCAATGTCAAAGTGTAAACAGTATGATGAGGAGAACTGTTTAATTTCAAATTGATCCCCTAAACTTATTGGACGAGTCAGGGATCAAACACCTGTTGGGAATTTTGCCGTTAAGCTCCTTGTTAGAGATAAACAAGTGGTGCCAAAAGTACTGAAACACTGAACAGTTGGGCAAATTTAAGAGGTGGTCTTATTTAGTTCATAAAAAAATTCAAGACATTTTGGCTGACATGTATGATTTATGGCGCTAAGACGACAATTTTTCTGCGCATAAGAATAATATAGAATGCGTCTGAATTTATTAACCCGGTCTACAGAGGGTCATAAATCATGCACATTCTAGTGCAGAAACCTCAATTCTGGCTCAGGTAAACCACTTTGAAAGTGGTTTACCTGTTCCAGCTGTAATGCGCCGGGAATACTGAAGGTATAAATCTATAGCTTTGTACTATTTTAGTGTGCCCTGCCTCCCGCATGCCCCCCCGAAATCAGACGCATTACAAAGTGCCGTGGGCACTCTGTTATGCACCTGATACTGGCATGTGGGCGAATTAAAACTATAGCATACGGGGCTGCGATAGATGTCGGGCTGAAAAGATGCCAGACTTCTGGCGCATCCCCGTTCATACATGTCGCCCTTTATGTTCATCGTGAAATTTCAATCAAAAGTCAAATATCTCTAACTTTTTGTAAGTAGTGTTACCAATGATATTTCTGTTTATTCAAACTTTATTCCTATTTTTATTGTTTCCAAACTTCAATGATTTAAATAAATGTAATGTTTTAAAAGAACATAGCAATCTGCAGTACTCGGCTTTAAATCTTTTTGCTTAACACACTGATTATGATGTATATCATATACATATTTTAGCAAAGTACATTAGCAGTCTGTCCATGATAAAATGTTTTAGCCTTTCACAAAGTTATTGGTATTAAACCGATGCTTTATTAGTTCAGGGAGTGACAGAGTGATCAGAATGTCAGGACTTGGAGAGCTGTATCCATAAGTCATGCAATGTATCAAGGGAAGATTTTTCATCACTGTGATAACCACTTCAACATCTTTCTTTGTGCAAAGAAAGGAAATTGAAGATGAGTTTCATGTTCAGATTAAAGTTCTCAAACTATTTCTAATTTGTTTTCTTAATATCTTTGAAAAGAGATGAAGCCCTGTGCTTTCCTGCCTTTACATGTTCATAAAAATTTTGCTCATTTAAACCTTTAACATCATATTGAAAACACCAGAACCTGTTGTGATAATTTATCAAAGATGCATCTCAAGATACCCTCTTAGATTGTAAGAACAGACACAGTATTGTTTACAGATGATCACATCATACATTTTGATTTTGGCTTATTTTTTAGATGGGCTAAATGTGGTGTTTGTTGGCATCTGCTTTATGGCTGCATTTCCCAGACCCATATAGTGATATGAATCTGGTTGAGTACAGCCATGGGAATTCTATATTATGGCTCTATTACAGATACTAACATGAGGGCACATTACAGGCTTTTAAATCTTTTCCTTCTGCAGCACTTAATTACCAGAGGGACCTTGGTTCTTGCATATAGATCTTTAATTTGACAGCATTGAGACCCTTTTTACAACATATTTTGCTCTCTACATTTTTTAAACATTTTATTCATTGTTTTCCATATGTCACATTTAAGCCAAAATATGTAATTTTGGCGTAGATTTTTATACAACGTGAAAAGACTTTGGACCACATTTATGAAAACTGTCTTGGTCTAAGACTGTCCTTGTTGCCCATAGCAACCAATCAGAGTGGCCCTTTCATTTCATATAGTGCTCTGAAAAAATAAAGGGGAGCTCTGATTGGTTGCTATGGGCAACAAAGAAGTCTTAGACCAAGACAGTTTTCATACATGTCCTCCTATGTCTTTATAACCCCTTAAGGACCCTGGATATATGAGTACATCCCAGGGTCCCTAAGGGGCATGGCAGGGGGATCGCTCCGCGACCCCCCCGCACAGCCGTCGGGTGTTAGCAGCTAATCGCCGCTAACACCCGGCTGTTGCAGCGCGAACGGCAGCGTCAAACGCCCGCGCTGTTTAACCCTTCAGATGCCGCGACAAAGATGACCGCGGTGTCTGAATGAATGAAGATCGGCATCGCCGCAGCACAGCTGCCGCGATCCGATGTCCGGACATGGCAGCGGGGAGCCCTGTGAACCCTCCCATCACTGCCATGTCCTGCTTTGCCCCACTTTCGGTCGCAGGCATTAGAAAGCACATCTTGTCCTACAAAATAAAAGCCCTCATATGTCTATGTAGGTGGAAAAATAAAAAAAAGTTATGGCTCTGGTAAGGCGAGGAGGGAAAGACGAACATGTCAACAACAACAAAAAAAAAACGCCGGATCCTTAAAGGGTTAATATATGCAAGTGTAGGGTTTTTAGGGACACACTCAGAAATTTAACTTGGTTGGGGGTCACTATGGGATGTAAACCCTTATAAATAGTATGTATACCGCCCAACTTTTAGAGACTGCAAAGAGGGACACATCGGGCCACGCCTCCAACCATACTCAAACAAATGACATCACACCAGGGCATTCCTCTTACCAGGCCTACACACATACATCCCAATTTTTTTAGACAGGCAAAGAGGGATACTTATGGTTCAATGTATCAAATATATTTTTTTAAATGCATAACTATATGCTTGAATAGGTTTTTTATTAAAACATTAACATACAAATCAGTTTTCAAGCAATCAGATACTTTTTAAAGCATCATAGTTGGTTTATTCACGCAAATCTATTTCCCAAATGAAAAAGAGGGACATTTCTAGAGCTAAGAGGTACAGAGGGACTTGGGTTAAAAATAGGGACTGTCCCTCCAAAATAGGGACACTTGGGAGGTATGAGTGTGTTTTGCTATGCACCAGGGGCATAACTACCAAGGCAGCAGACGGGGCAGCTTCTAACACATCTGCTCCCTCGTTAGTTGAACTCCTGAGCTTGCCGGCAGTGAACATAACAGTTCACTGCCGGCGGGGCGGAGCTGCGGGGCCCAGTGCTTCCTACCTCAGAACGCCCGGGCCGACACTTTGCTCTGCTCATCTGCCTGTTAGGCCTTAAGCCTAGCTGGCACCGGCCCACAGTGCTGACGTGGGCAGCGCAATGAAGTTACATTATCACGCCGCCCACGCCAAGTACAGACTGGCCGAGAGCTGAGCTGGTCACCTCGAGGGATCGTGACACAGGTGAGTAAGTGATTTCTATTTATTTTTTAACATTAATGAAGCCTGTCTGCCTATTGGGCCCGTATACACTACCCTAACCCTTGCCTGCCTACATATATCGCCCCTATAAACTACCCTCAGCACTGCCTGCCTACACATATGTCCCCTATAGACTAACCTAAATCCTGCCTGCCTACATATATGGGCCCTATAAACTACCTAAGCCCTGCCTGCCTACACATATGGCCCCTATTCCCTACCTAAGCCCTGTCTGCCTATATATGGCCCCTAAGCCCTGCCTGTCTACATATATGGCCTCTATAGACTACCCTTAGTCCTGCCTGCCTACACATATGGCCCCTATAGACTACCCTAAGCCCTGCATGCCTACATCTGTTGCCCATATAGACTTCCCTAAGCCCTGCCTGCCTACATATATGAGCCCTATAGCTACCTAAACCCTGTCTGCCTATATGGCCCTTATAGCTATCTAAACCCTGGCTGCCTACCTATATGGCCCCTATACCCTACATAAATTCTGTCTGCCTACCTATATGGGCCCTATAGCTACATAAACCCTGCCTGCCTATATGGATCCCTATAGCTACCTATACCCTGCCTTGCTACCTATATGGCCCCTATCCCCTGCCTGCCTATCTATATGTGGTCCTATAGCTACCTAAACTCTGCCTGCCTTTATAGGGCACTATACTCTACTTAAACCCTGCCTGACTGCCTATATGTACCCCATATAGCCTAGCTAAATTCTGCTTGCATATTTGGAGCTTCCTATAGCCTATTTACCTAACTACCTATGTGGGCACCACCCATAGCCTAGCTACTTGTGGTCCACCTATTGCTTAGTTAGCTATCTGGGGCCTATCGACAGCCTACTTACCTACCTACCTTAGGGCTGCCTACCTAACTAGGGCAACTACTGCCTACCTAGGGCAAATCTACCTATCTAACTGAGACCTGCCGAACTACTGCCTACCTACCTAGGAACAATCTACCTACCTGAGGCCTATATACTGCCTACCAACCTGGAGCCTACCAACCTACCTATCTAGAGTCTACCAACCTATCTAATGGGGTCTACCTACCTGGCAATATGATTATGAAGGGTACAGGCTGTAACACAATCTCCAAAGTGGTGAATCCTCTGTTCCTCCCCTCTAGGAGACTGGGCCTTTAAGCTATGGCCTATACCCCTCTGCCATGAGTGGTGGCCGTCAGAATCACCATGGTGGTCTGGACCGGATGCAGAAGAAAAGGGAAACTCAACGACTCATCAGAGAAACGTCACCTGTGGGTCCCAAGATGTAACGGTACTGTAATCACTTATATGTCTGCAGAGTGAGTGTACACAATATACTATTTGTAGGGCACCTGTGCACACTGATACCTACCACTATATGGTCACCATATGGCGGTACTATTGGTCTTTGTATACTGATCAGTAATAGTATTATTCAACCACTACAGTAAGTGGTGGTAATTTGTGGTCTTGTTCTGGCTGTACAATCAGGTCAATATGTAGTAGTGTTATTGGTAATGTTGGTCTGGGTATAGCAGGATTTGTTTGGTAGCAGTTTGATGGTAATATCTATGCTGAAGTATTTGCCCCTAGTATTATCTATTAACTGCATGACCCGGTAAATGTTCGTGGTCGGGGAGGTTGGCGAGGAGGGGGTTGGGGGCCATGGCCCCATCCAAAAAATTGCGATGGAGCCCAGGCTTTTCTAGTTACGCCCCTGCTATGCACCTTTAGAAAAGTAATACACAGGCAAGCCACATTATTATGACTAGCTACTAGTATCCAGAGTTATTGATGTATACATCACAAACAGCACAAAATGGGCTGGGAGTGACTCAATAAGGTCTTAGAATTTTGTTGCAGGCATCTGGAGCCATGCTGGATCCATAGAGCAAACACAAAGATTGAGGTGGTCCTACAGATGCTCAATTTGGTTCAAGTCTGGAAAAATAAGGGGCCAGGGTAATACTTGAAAATCTTGGTCATGCTCTTCCACCCAATGTTGCACATTCCAAGCCATGTAACATGTCAGATTGTTTTGCTGGAAGATCCCATCCACCCCAGAGAAGACCATAAGCATGTATAGAAATAGGTTATCTGCAAGGACAGATTCATACCCAAATTGGATGAGTCGGCTACCATCAGATTGTGTTCTTACAACAATAGTTGCAGGGTTTTTGTGCTCTGATATTTCTTGCCAGACATGCCTATGTTCATCTGCTAGATAAGGCAGAAAACGTGACCCATCAGAGAAAATAACCTTTAGTGAAGGTCAAATTATGATACTGTAGTGAAATGAAGCCATTTCTACTGATGTAACTTTATTAGTAGAGGTACAGTAAACATCCATCTGCTTCGGAGCACCAAACACAGTAGGATTCACTAAACTGTTGTTTATGACACATGTTTAGTAGCCCCTTGGTTCATTTGGGCAGTAAGCTGCTCCAATTTAGCATGTTGGTCTGCCTTCCAACAGCTTGGTAGCCAAAGTCTACCACTCACATCAATGGCACATGATGATCCGCAGTTTCCACATTGCTTACTCACAGTGGTGCCATTTCTCCACTCACGATACACTTTCAACACAGCAGCATGCGAACATTTCACAAACTCCACAATTTTGGAAATATTGCCACTTTTGGTCCAAAAGCCAATACTCATCTTTTTTTTGCAAGTGTAATAAATTGCCCCTTTTACCTATGACAGCAACAAGAGTTGTGTGTGCAGAACGCCTAATATAATCTCACACCTAATATACACACAATGCCATTTCACGTAACTTCCTTCATGAGTGTAACGGTCGGGATAATGGATCCTCTGGACCTCCGCAAGCGATGGTGTAAGCCACGCCAGGGACCGGAATCTAAGTAGGTCCCGATTTTCATCAGAGCCCGCCGCAAATCGGGATGGACTTGCTGCGGCGGGAGTCTACCAGGTTGCTACCCCTGACGTGACTTGCTTGCGGTGGCAGCCGAGGTGTAGCGTGGTACAGAATCGTGAGGAGTAGACATAGTCGGGGACTGGCGGCAAGGTCAGGGAAGGCGGCAATGGTTCGTGGTCAAAAGACGTAGCAAGAAGGTCAGGGCAGGCGGCAAGGTTCAGAGACGAGAAACGTAGGCAAGGGTCAGGAACACGGAAGAGACTAGTACACAGATAACGCTTTCTCTAGTGCACGGAGGCAACAAAGATCCAGCAGGGAAGTGACGTGGACCCATACATTATATAGGGTGAGCACTCGGCAATTATCCAGTCACCGGCGCGCTGTCCCTTTAAATCTACATGAACGTGCACGCGCTAGAGGGCGCGCGTGCGCATTCCGGCCGGCAGGGGGAGAGTGCAGGACGGGAGCGTGGTCAGATAAGCGGATGGGACGGGTGCGCCCCCGCAAACCGCAGCGCGGTCAGCGGCGCCACCCGTCCCCGCTGGGCGCCAGGGATGGGGACACGTTACAGTACCCCCCCACCCCCCCTTAGACCTCCTCTCCTTTTTAGCCTGAAGGAACCTGCGGATGAGATCGTGATTCAAAATATTCGATTCTGGCTCCCAGGATCTCTCCTCGGGTCCGAAGCCCTTCCAATCCACAAGGAAGAAGCGCTTCCCTCTGACCGTCTTCATGGCCAGGATATCTTTTACTTCAAAAATGTCAGCAGAATCAGCTACTGGGGGAGGCGATGCCTTCTTCTAAGAAAAGGTTCAGGACCAGAGGCTTGAGGAGGGAGACGTGGAAAGAGTTTTGGATCCGGAGCGATGGGGGTAAGCAGAGTTTGTACGTCACCGGGTTAAGCTGCCGGAGCACCTTGAAGGGTCCCAGGAAGCGAGGGCCCAACTTGAGGCTGGGAATCTTCCGCCGTACATACTGAGACGAAAGCCACACCCGGTCCCCTGGGAGGAATGTCGGGGCCGGTCTTCCTCTGTTGTCTGCCTGAGACTTCATACGAGCGGAGGCCCGAAGTAGGGAACGTCGAGTCTCTTGCCAGATGGCCTTGATATCCCGAACTTGGTCATTCACAGCGGGCACCTCCGAACCTGTGGGCAGGGGAAGGGGAGGGCGTGGGTGGCGGCCATAGACTACAAAAAATGGAGAAGCACCGGCTGCATCCGAGTCACGATGGTTGTAAGAAAACTCGGCCCAGGGAAGCAGCTCGGCCCAGTTGTCCTGACGTCCGGAAGCAAAATGACGCAAATATTCTCCCAGGATTTGATTAACTCGTTCCACCTGTCCATTGGACTGAGGGTGGTAGGCTGAAGAAAAGTCTAGCTTGACTTGCAAACAGGAACATAGCGCCCGCCAGAACCGGGATACAAATTGAACTCCCCGATCGGAGATGAGGTGTTAAGGTAACCCATGTAGACGGAAAATGTGCCGGAAGAAGTGACCAGTCAATTGTGGACAGACGGCAGGCCAGGAAGAGGCACGAAGTGGGACATCTTCGAGAATCGGTCCATGACCACGCAGATGACTGAATTTCCCAAAGACATAGGTAGGTCCATGATGAAATCCATGGCTATGTGTGTCCGAGGGATTTCTGGAATGGGTAGCTGATGTAAGAGACCTGCGGGCCCGTGACGTGGGACCTTGTTTCGAGTGCACGTGACACAGGAGAGGGTGAAGTCCTCTACATCTTTCGCCAGAGTTGGCCACCAGTAGTGCCGAGAGATAAGAGCATAAGACTTCCGAGCTCCGGGGTGACCAGCCAACAGGGAACTATGCCCCCACTCCAGTATTATCTTCCTGCGTGCCAGTGGCACATAAGTTTTGCCCACAGGAACGTCTTGGAGATCCACGGGAGCCACGTGAACCAACCATTCTGGAGAAATAATGTGCTGTGATACGAGTTCTTCACCAACCACATCAGAGGCACGGGAGAGGGCATCAGCCTTGACGTTTTTCTCAGCAGGCCGGAAGTGAATGCGAAAGTTAAAATGTGAGAAAAAGAGAGACCACCTGGCTTGGCGAGGGTTCGGACGCTGGGCCTTCTGAAGATACAAGAGATTCTTGTGGTCCGTAAAGATGTCAATTGGGTGATGCGCCTCCTCCAGCAGATGTCGCCATTCCTCCAGGGCTAACTTGATGACCAAAAGCTCCCGATCCCCAATGGCATAATTCCGCTCCTCCGGCGAAAAGGTCTTGGAGAAGAACCCGCATGTGAGAGTCTTGCCTTTGGGGCTTTTCTGTTTGAGGACTGCCCCTGCCCCCATGGAGGAGGCATCCACCTCCATAGAAAAGGGCTTTTCAGGATCTGGCCGTACTAAGACAGGCGCCGAGGAGAAGGCAGTCTTTAGTTCGATAAACGCCTTTTCAGCCTCCGGAGGCCAGCCTCTCGGATTCGTGTTCTTCCTGGTGAGGAACACAATGGGAGCCACCAAGGTGGAGAAGTGGGGAATGAATTGCCGGTAATAATTTGCGAAGCCCAGAAAGCGCTGTATCGCTCGAAGACCGACAGGACGGGCAATTGCAGAACTGCAGAGAGTTTTGCCGGGTCCATCTGCAGACCCTTAGCCGAGACTTTATACCCCAGGAAAGGTAAGCTGGTCTGGTGGAATAAAACATTTTCTCCAGTTTGGGCGAAACAGTCGGTTGTTTTGGGGCAGACGTCTCAGGACCTGGCGCACTTGTGTCTGATGAGTCTGGAGATCGGGGGAGAAGATCAGGATGTCATCCAGATATACTGTGACGCAGGTGTACAATAGATCCCTCAAGACATCATTGACGAATTCTTGGAACACAGCTGGAGCGTTGCATAGCCCAAGGGGCATCACGAGATATTCAAAATGTCCATCTCGGGTATTAAAAGCTGTTTTCCACTCGTCCCCTTCTCGAATTCTGATGAGGTTATTGTCTCCACGCAGGTCCAATTTGGAAAACATCTTAGCCCCCCTGAGGCGATCATAAAGCTCCGAGATCAGTGGGAGAGGTTAGCGATTTTTCACGGTGATTTTATTTAGACTCCTATAGTCAATACACGGACGGAGGGAACCATCCTTTTTCTCCAGCTGGGGAGGAGGATTTGCAAATAAATCCTTTCTGCAGGTTCTCTTGTATGCTGACATTGCCTGAGTCTCCGGCACGGACAGCGAATAGACCCTTCCCCAGGGGGGGACTGGTCCCAAGGAGGAAGTCAATTGGGCAGTCATAAGGCCAATGTGGCGGCAGCGTCTCGGCCTGCTTCTCAGAGAATATGTCCCCAAAATATCTGGTTATTTCCTTTTGGCAGGCCTGGCAGCGGCTTGGCGGGCGACTGCGGAGAAGTGGTAGGCACCGGGCATGGTGCTTCCAAGCAGAGGTTCTGATATTCCGGTCCCCAACGCAGGACCTCGCCTGTCTTCCAATCGAGTGTAGGGGCGTGACGTTGCAGCCAGGGAAGCCCCAAAAGAATCGCTGAGGAAGCATGAGGCAGAACATGGAAAGAAATCTTCTCCTTATGTAGAGCCCCTACACAGAGGGTCACTGGCCAGGTTATGTACTGGATGGGGTCACTAAGGAGCTCCCCACTGACCGAATAAATAAGCAGAGGCTTTTCCAGACGGACATACTGGCAAGCATTATCTAGTTCCCAAGGAGGCATGAATAATTTCCCGGGGCTGCCCCGGATTCCGGGAAGGCAGAAATCCGGAACGATAGACCAGCATCAGACTTCACCTCCACTGGCATCATCAAACGTGGAGAGGAGGAAAAAGCACCTACAGCACCTAGGCGCGAGCGTTTCCCACACACTGGGGATGTTGCGGACAGCTTCTGCAGAAATGATCCGGGCTGGCGCAGTAGAGACATAAGTCCTCTGCCTGACGGTGAGTCAGCTCTTGCTCCGATAAGTGGGCCCGGTCCACCTGCATGGGTTCCACATCGGAGGCTTGAGGAGGCGGCAAAGGAGAATGCTGGAATACCGGAGTCAGGCAAAGCAGCCGACTGGGGCGTGCAGAGTCTCTTTCTTGGCGGAGCTCTTCCTGCCTTTCAGCGAACCTTACATCGATGCGGGTGGCCAGGTGGATTAGCTCACTCAGTGAGGACGGGAGGTCTCTTGCTGCCAAAGTGTCTTTTACCCTGCTGGACAGACCCTTTTTGAAAGTGGCGCAAAGAGCGGCGTCATTCCAAGCCAGGGTACGGAATTGAACCGCATAGTCTCCCACGGAGGAATTGCCCTGTCGAAGGCTCAAGAGCGCGGTTTCTGCAGAGGATGCATGCGGCGGTTCCTCGAAGACGGCGCGAAATTTGCGGAGGAAGGTCTGTAGATCCGCGGTCACAGGGTCATTTCTGACCCAGAGGGGGGTCGCCCAGGCCAGAGCCTTCCCGGATAGCAGACTCACCACGAAGGCCACTTTAGACCTCTTCGAGGGGAACTGATCCGCAATCAGTTCCACGTGCATAGAGCACTGGGTGATAAAACCCCTACAAAGCTTGGGGTCCCCATCAAATTTGGAGGGCAGAGGAAGCCGACGCTTGGGTCCCACGGTGGCCAAAGGAACAGTGGGTGTAGACGGAGCCACAGATGGAGGCGGAGACTGTTGCTGGGATGCGGAGAGCTTGCTCAATTGCTGTGCCTGTTGTGCGATCTTGTGATTGTTGGGCAACAATAGTCGTGAGATCCGCGATGCTTGGCAGAGGCACCTTGGCGGGGTCCATGGCTGGTCTTACTGTAACGGTCGAGATAGTTGATCCTCTGGACTCGCAGGGTGGTGTAAGCCACGCCGGGAGCGGGGAAACTAAGGAGGTTTCCCCGGGTTTTCACCAGACCCGGCCCAAAGATGATGGATTTGCTGCGGCAGGGGGTCTACAGGCGCTACCCCTGACGTGACTTGCTTGCGGTTGGCACCGAGGGGGTGGCGTGGTACGAATCGGGGGAGAGGACGTGTGGGGACTGGGGGGCGGCAAGGGCAGGGAGGGGCAATGGTTTCGTGGTCAAAACACGTAGTAAGAGGGTCAGGGTAGGTGGCAAGGTTCAGAGACGAGAAACGTAGGCAAGGGTCAGGAACACGGCAGAGACTAGTACACAGATAACGCTTTCTCTAGGGCACAGGGCAAAAAGATCAAAGTGGAAGTGACGTGGACCCATACATTATATAGGGTCAGCGACTGGCAATTATCCAGTCACCGGCGTGTTGTCCCTTTAAATCTACATGAGCGAGCGCACGCGCTAGGGGGTGCGTGTGCGCATTCCGGCTAGCAGGGGGAGAGCGCAGGACAGGAGCGTGGTCAGGTAAGCGGATGGGACGGGTGCGCCCGCAAACCGTAGCATGGTCAGCGGGCGCACTGTCCCCTGCCGGCGCCGGGGATGGGGACCGGTGACCCGCGACCCGCAGGGCGGGACATGCCGCCACCCGTTACAATGAGGTACGTTTTGCTAACTTCAAAAGTGGGAAGCGGTCATAATAATGCGATTCAACTGTATATTCTTCATTGCCTCTGATTCGGCTAGAAAGGGAAGGACCAGGTGAATCAAAAAGTCAAAATAAAAGCTCAGTGTAAGTTGTTTCAAAGTTATTACCTTGATATTTAGATTTAAAGTCAAATAGAAGATACCCCATTAGTTAACAGTCTGTTTTATCTGTATAGGTAAAATACTACATTCCTACCACCCCCACCATCTTTTATACCTTAGTCCTTGTGTAATGTACAGGATTAACCCTTTCTGTCCATTACTAGATGATAAGCGAGGTAGTATTGTATTTCCCCTGAATAAAGTGTTTCTGTAGGTGTTTTCGGTAATCTATGTATTGATGAAGCTGTGTCTGAGCTCAGTGACTCAGTCCTGTGTCAGTCTGAAGTGAGTTGCTGAGTTCTAGATGAACCTTAAGAGTACTGTATTTGAGAAACTGCAAGTCAATGTGATTCATGCAAACTGTGTACTGAAAAAAACTACTGTGAAATGCACATGGTAGTCAATGAGTTGTCTCCATGGTAACATGGGAGGGGGAGAGGAAATATATGGGCCTATTAATTAGTGCTATTGTTGGTGGTTCTAGTTCTAGTGATTTTATAACTGCAAGTTAGGTCCTGGGTGGTGAGCTCAAGCACCACACAGGATGGATGGGATTGATCACTTAACCCTTTCTGACAGGGCTATTGTCCTGCAGAACTGAGGTCAGCACCCTCCTTTGTTCTTTGGCCATGGATCCCTGAAGTACAGAGGAAAGACATATTTGGAATGGACTGCAGTCTTGTTGGTTCTGGAGGTTACCTGGGAAAGGTACATTTGATTTTACATGAACACAGTGCACGGTGAGTCCCATATTGTCCTGCGATCCTGTTGAAGTTCGGAATTGCTCTAGCCGGGGCTCACAAAAAAAGCCCCGTTCTCCTGTTTTTTTTTCTCAGTTAAATCCTTTTTACCCAAAGCGGGGGTGGAAAAAAAATTTAGGATGTCTTTCCCTGGGGAAGCGGCTCCTTGAATTTTTTAAAAACTGAATCCAATTAGAGGAGAGATTATGCGACCACTCCTGGCGCTGGGTTTTAAAGGAAAAATAATCATACTTGAGAAAAGGGTTGCCATATTTCCCCTTGCACATTAAAACCCCCGGATTTTGCTTCCGGGCCATATACCGCCTCCCAAAAAGGGCTTTTTCACATCGACACCACGGACAGGAGACTACTACCACCAACATCATCCTCAGAGTTTGCCCCGTTGGAGTATCAACATCTAAACAAATTGTATTGGTTCCAGAGATGTATGAGAGCCATGGATCTGCACTGCCATCTGCACCCATCCTTTTCTCTACCTCCCTCTGGTCCATTACACTTGCAGAAAATCATATGGCATTTCTCAACATCACAGTCTAGAAATGAAGAACTGTGCCTCAATGTTTCTGATCATTCAAACTGCCAAGCCAGGTTTCTTCAGTATAAGAAAAAGTCATATTAACCTTGTGTCTGGAATGTGTTAACCTGCGCGCCACCCTCCTGGGGAATGATCCTCTGGTCACTTTCTTGCCAAAGGGTTTTCAAATTCTACATGGTTTGGTACCTTTGAAAAAACACACAAAAAAAGTAAAAACACACACACCTTCCTTTCACCTTTAAAAAAAGAAAAACCCCCCCAAATGAAAAAAGGGCCTATTTTTTCACCACAGGGTTTGACCACCTGCCTTTAAACTTTCACTTTTTTAAATTTGCATGAAAAAACCCTGAAAAAAAAAAAGCAAATTTGTGATTTTTGTTCATCCCCCCTTCACATTAAAAAAAAAAGTCATTTTAAAACTCTGTGGACCATTGGGGTTTACCCCAAAAAACAGCCCTTTCAAAGCTCTGATATGGGGAAAATAAAAAAATTAAAAAATAATAAAACTAAATGTATGAATCTGTAAAGTGGCGCGTAAAAAATAAAAAACAGTATCAAAATTTTCTTTATAATGACTCCTAAAAAACAGATTAAAAAGAGATCAAAAAGTCATGTCCCACTAAAAAATAATACCAATAAAAACCTCAACTCAACCCACAAAAAACAAACCCATTCACAACCCATGCACAAAAGAAAGTTATGGCTCCCAGACTTTGATGATGCAAAAATGTGGTTTATTTTTAATTTAAAAGTGTTTTTGTTGTGTAAAAGCAGTAAAACATAAAAAAATGTAAATTTGGGATGTTGTAATGGGGAAAGACCTTTGGGAAAATTATTATTCTTTTATCACTCTGTGATCACTGTAAAAAATAAAAATAAAAAATACAACCAGAATTGCTGTATTTCGTTAATCCTGCATCCCAAAAAACTTAATAAAAAGCGATCAGTGTCATATGAATCTCAAAATGGTACCAATAAAAATGTCTGCTCCTCTCGCAAAAACAAACCCTTACACAGCTCCATATAAAGAAAGTTATGGCTGTCACAATAGGATGACATAAAAACACAATTTTTACAAGCACATAAAAAAAACTAAAGAATATAAATCTGATATTGTTGTTTTTGAACTGACCCGCATAGTAAAGTTATCATGTCATTTATACTGAAATGATGTAAAAATGAAACCCCATAAAAACAATGGCGGAATTGCTGTTTTTTTCCCACCCACTTTCATGGCCCAAAGCTAAAAAACTGTGGAACATCTGTGCGCTCAAAATGCACAATACACCCCCAGATGAGATTTCCGAAGGCTGTTGAATCTAAGATGGTGTGACTTCTGCAAGGTTTCACCTGTTGTGGTACTTTCAAGGCTTTGCAAATATGACATGGCACCCACCATAATCTGCGTTCCAAAAGCCAAATAACACTCCCTCCCTTGTAGCTCTGCCATGCACTAAACAGCAGTTTACACCCACACATAGAGTATTGCAGTACTTGGTAGAAATTGGGTAAAACATTTTGAGGTGTTTTTTTTTCCAGGATTCCTTGTAAAAATGAAGCAATTTCAGCTAAAATTGCATTTTATTGGAAAATATTTTTATTTTCACAGTTTAATGTTAAAAAAATGTGAAACACATGTGCGGTAATATATTCCCACTACATCCCTGGATATATTCCTTAAAGAGTGTAGTTACCAGAATAAGGCCTTTTTAGGGGTGTTTATTAAGTTTTAACAACTTAGGGTTTCGGCAAACTTTTAATGGCACCCAAAAATATCCTAATGAAAATAAGACCCCGAAATCTAGTTGGTGCTCATCCTATTCTGAGGCTTATGGTTGTGTCAGACAGTGCACTATAGCCACATATATGATATCTCTGAAAATGGCAGAATGAGGGGAATCAATATTGAATTGTATTTCCCTGCTATCATCTATTATGTTCCAGTAAATAATGGATAAAGATTTAAAATCTGCAAAAAGAATGAAATTTTGTAATGGCACCTCCACTTTGCTTTCATTTCTGTGAAACTCCCAAATAGTTAACACACTTCCTAAATGCTCTTTTGAATACCTTAAGGGGTGCAGATTTTTAGATGAAGTCATATGTGGGAGCATCTAACATACAAGCCCCTCAAAACCTGATCAGACCTGCACTGGTCCCTTAACAATCTGTATTATATATTTTCTTGAAACTGTGAAAAATTTTTCAAAGTTTTTACAACAGTTTGATATGTTTATTCCACAATAAAGTGAAGGGTCAGATTTGAAAAGTGGGGCTCCATCTTTTGGTCCAAAATGGGCTGCGTCATTAAGGGGTTAAAAAACATAAAAGTTATTGATTGCAGAAAAAGGCAGTGCTGCAAAAAAAATTAAAGTAGTAAAACAAAATGCAAACTACAAATTTAGAAAACTATCTTTCTGTCAAATGTCATCATTTAACAGGTATGGGAGGAGAATTATTGTTATGATCATCCTTTATAACTGTCTTATAGCAATCATTATATGTTTGACCAGTGTAAGAGGCTGGTAAAATTACTAGCATGTTCATAGTACACAATCAAGTATATAACTATATTGAATTTGCCATAGTAACAACAGAGGCTGTTAGGATATTTTTGTTATATTTGTTGGGTAGAATGCAGACTGCAAAATAAGAGAAAAGACATCAGGAGTGCTATTAACATGTAGCACAAACTGTCTATAATTCAGTTACATCCACATCTGAGTCAGCAAAAATTTCTTCCTTTGTACATAATGTTCAAGTGAAATATATAAAAATTCTGCAATCACATCCTAATGTGATGAATTTCTAAAGTTTTGTACCCACAATATCACTTTTCAAAACTCAAGGGTTCACAATATTTGTAAGGATGTGAATGCATCAGCAGATCAACACTTGTTATATAAGAGTTCAGGGAACAGCAATAACATTTTAAACCAAGTCTCAGTTTTTTACTCTGAAGATAACATAAGCTCCAGCATCTATACACCAAGCATAAATGCCTAAGATATGACATTAACAATCAAGACAGTTAGACATCTGGAGTGCAAAACAAAACTGGGAAACTTTTTAATATCTTTGAATACAATGAGAAAGTTTAAAATTATGTGATAAAGACGTTTCAGTCAAAATAGGGCTGGATTATACATACGGCAAAAGTGTTTTCAATCAACTTGTTACCTTACCAGACCTGGCACTCCTATTAGGGAAAGAGATGATAAGGCTTCCCACATTGTTCATGGGCCCTGTCAGCATCTGCTGAAAATGATCTATCATGTATGACTAACTTCAGATTACCATATATTATATGACATTGTCTCCCGAAAGAAACAAAACCTTTTTTGCCTATGATCCTCCACTGCTGTTCCCAATGGGGGTTTTTTTGTAGGGTTTACTTTTGGTTTTTATTGTGGGAAGTGTTTAATGAAATTTTAAAAAATATGCACGTAGGAAAAAAAACAAAACCAAAAATGTTCAAATGGCAAAAATTTGCTTAGAATAAAGTACTGTATTCTGGAATGTCCTACTAAAGGGGTTTTTCCTTTTTTAAAAAGTTCTTTGAGGTAAATATTGTAGTGGCTATGGCGGGGCTTATAGAACTGGGGATAGTGGCCCTTTTGCACAGCTTTTTTTCCCATTATGTTTCATCCCCCTTTTCTTTTGGAAAAGTAATTTCCACAGAAGGCAAAAACCCCCTTTAAACCCTTTATCCACCCAAGGGGTTTTTCCGCTCTTTTACCTAGTCTAGTATCTAAAAAATAACTCATCTTTAAACCTGTAGTAAAATGGCCCAAATGGTTATTGGTATGATGAAAACCCCAAGGGGTAAGGATGCCAATCCTACAGGTTTTTGTTTTCTTAGAAAAATGATGACCTAGGGGGTTTACCATATTGGGAGGAGTGGTTTTATAAAGAGAAAACCCTACTATCCTTTTGAAAATGTGGGGCTAAAGAATGTTTTCCCTTTTCAAGAGGCATTACCCCTTGGTGGTTTCGGGGACCAATTTTCAAAGTTTAAAACCCATAGCGTTTTCAAAAAGGAAAGTGTTCTCATGGGGTTTTCTCATAGTCGCGTTTTGCTGTTCTACCCAAACGCAGAAAGGCAACCTATTCAGAATCTTTTAAATTAAATGGGAAAGTCACCCCTTTTCATCTCACGGGGCCAAAGGGTCAGGCTAAAGGGACACCTTGACACAAGCATGAGGGGGAGTTTTAGCTTACCAACAGGTGGAGAAAGTTGAAAATAATTCCAGTACAGCACATAGTACTGTACTGTGTCCTCATTGAGCAGGATAGCTTCACTCTCCTTCTCAGTCCACCTTATCACTTGCATATCCCTATTATATACTCTGTTCTCATTATCATTCTAATATATGTTAATAAAAGTTAAGTTTTAACTTTTTTAATTTTTGAAGGTTTTGAAACCTTTTTTGTACCATGAATTTTTAAAAAGGATTTTTCACCACGGTTTTGAAAGACTTGAGTTTGTTTTCTATTTCTCTAGCTTAAATTCCAGGGGGGGGTTTCTCTCCTTCCCAGTATGTGTGTCTTCCCCTAACTGAAGAAGGGGTTATTTCATATTCTATGTGAGCAGGGGAAAGGGAGGAGGATGTCACGCTCTGAGACCTCCTGAATGGTCAGTTCTCTTTCCCTTGGAGACCCTGTCACCTCCCTCCAAAAGCCCCTTTGAAACCAGAACACTGATTGTGTAAACAGTTTTTTCTTACAGCCTAAAAATGAAAAACAAATGTGAGAAAATGGAATGCAAAAAAAGGGCTTTGTATAAGGCGGTTTTTTTTTTTGGGGGAGGGGAAAAATTGCATCTAGGGGACTTTTTAATTCCCAAATTTTTCCCTTAAAAAATAGAGTATCACTGCAAAACCTACAAAGCTAAAAAGTTGAAATACAAAAATATAGATAAAACTAAATACAATAAAAACCCATTTTTATATTAAATTTATATTAGAATAATCCCATTTTAAAAAATATTTTAAAAAAGTCAAAAAATGATAGAAAAATAAAACCCAGAAAAAAAGTGGGCATAAATCACGATAAAGGTAAATTTTTTAAAAAATGAGAATTAATTTATAGCCCGTTTGCGATGGAAAAAAAAAATTCAAATACAAACAAAAAAAAAGGTAAAAAAAAAAAAAAAAAAATAGGAAAAGTGCCAAAACCAGTGTAAATTAAAAAAGCAATATAGTAAATAAATACTTTAACCCACGTTTATTAAAATTGGTATGAAAAATTTAAAAAGTGTCAAGGGTTAATAAAAAACTAAAATTTTTTAAAAAAAAACTAAAGGGTGAAAAGTGCTATGAACCCAAACTTTAAATTTGTTACAAAAATTTAAAAGTAAAAATTGCTTAGTAATAAACAAAAAATTGTAAATAATGGGGTTTCCAAAATGCCATAAAATCAAAATTGTTCACAGTATAAAACCCCGGTAAAAAAATTTTCTTTTAATTCCCCAATACAAAAAAAACAAAAAAATTGATAGAGCTATCATGGGAGGGTTTAAAAAAGAGTTCTTTGCACCCTCTTTTCCCAAAGGAAACCCAGCATCTAGCTAAAATAGTTGGGGTGGGCCAGTGTCGTTTCATTTTTACACAGTTCAGGGGGGAGTAATTAAAGGAGTGCAGGAAAACCCAATAAACGTTTGGGGGGCTTTGCCCCACAAGGGGGGGTGTCCTGCCCGGGATAAAATAAATATCAGTCCCCCCAAAATAACGCAAAGGGGGCCCATTGCCCCAATTTAAAATAATAGCTAATAAATAGTGTTGAGCGTTTTAAATCGAAAAATTTTAAAATTCGGAACGGTTTTTTAGGTTGTTCGGAATTTTCCGATCACGCGAAAAATTTAGGGGGGAATTCTGGCAAAAAATTTATTAATATCGCGCCTTTTTCGCGCTTCCTGTATTTTGGTGGCCAGCAAATCGGCTTTGGAATAAAAGGAAAGGGTTTAGTGGGTGGCAAGTCATTACTGTGATGTGTATGGTGTGATTGGCTGTTTTTAAAACACATTGGGCCTCGTTTTTTTAGAACAGCCCTTCCCCTTCGGGAACAGTGTGTGTCTGTGTCTCATAAGAAACGAAAGTCGTTTCCCCTTTTCATGAATTCAGCCCCAAACGGGCAAGTTTTTTTTGTTCCGGGGGACTTGTGTTTAGCATTTTTTAAACGACAAAATTTTAAAACGGCAAAGGGTTTTAAAGGTGATCGGGAAAATTTTCCGATTCATGCGATAATTAAGGTTAAAATCTGTGCACTTTATTAAAAACGGCCTTTTTCGGCGCTTCCCTTTAAATTTTTGGGGGCCGCAAAAGGATTACAGAAAAGAGCAGGGTGGATGTTTTGTGCGGGCGTCATTTAATGGGATGTGTTTGGTTGCGATTTTGGGTGGAAAAATCACATGCCTGTTTTATTGAAAACAGCGTTTCCCGTTTCAGCCCCAGTTCTCTCGGTCCATAGGGATAGGGGAAAAATTTCGGGTCTGCCTTTTGGCCCCAAAAAACTCAGCGAAATTAGTCTTTTTTTGCACAGAAAAAAACCTCTAATATTAGGTGTGATTCCCTTCCCCCTTTTTGTTAGATTAGAGGGTTTGAAGTTTTATGTAGTTAAACTAGAGAATTTTAAAGCAGCATACTACCGCTGTAATTCAACAGCGGTTGGGAGCGGTGGGGGGGGGGGGGGGAGGGGGGACGCGGGCGAACACGACAAGCTCTATACTATAAGAACAATGGATAAAGTTCAACCAAGAGTTAGTGTTAGACTTTGTATTGGAATATTCTTTATTTATTAACATTTGCTATTGAAAATATTTACTGGATTATTGGGCAGCCTGAACTTATAATTGGATATACATTAATTTCTAGTAACTGCAGGTTCTTTGTTAGCTGCAAAACTCCACTTTTATTATCAGTATACATTTCAGATAGGGGTGTTCAATTTGTACCCATTACACCTTGTTGACTGTTGATATATCCACCTTGCATTAAATTAACAAAACCAGCAATCCTTGTAGTACAAGCACAGGTTGTTTGTTGCCAACAACTTCGTGTATCGGTACGAAAAAACATTACAGTTACGTGTTTTTTGACTTTCTGCGTCGCTCCAGCACTGTTTCATTTGACGCAGCAGCATTTCTACGTAAATCTTAAAACGGCAATTCTAATATTCACACAGGTTGAATTGAACAGGTGCAAAACATACCGTTTATTATATCAAGACATAAACCAGTTAAGTGTTTTTTGACTTTTGCGCACCCCAGCACTGTTCATTGATGCAGCATCTACGTTAACTCTTAAAAACAGCAATTCTATATTCACCACAGGTGAATTGAAAGGTTGCAAAAAATAACGTTTTATTATATCTATACATATCAGTTACGTGTTTTTTGACTTTTGCGCACCCTGCAATGTTTCCATTGACGCAGCATCTACGTAAATCTTTAAAACAGCAATTTATATTCACCACAGGTGAATTTGTTAGGTGCAAAAAAAAATACGTTTTATTATATCAAAACATAAGTTTACGTGTTTTTTTTTACTTTTGAGAACCCAGGCACTGTTCATTGACAGCAGATCAGCATCCTACGTAAATCTTCAAAACAGCAATTCTATATTCACAACAGGTGAATTGAAAGGTGCAAAATAAAAAAATACCGTTTTTATGTCCAAAACATAACAGTTACGTGTTTTTTGACTTTTGCGCACCCAGCACTGTTCATTGACGCAGCCATCTACGGTAAATCTTAAAATAGCAATTCTATATTAAACCACAGGTGATTGAAAGGTGCAAAAAATACCGTTTTTTATATCAAAACATAACAGTTCGTGTATTTTGACTTTTGGCACCAGCCACTGTTCATTGACGCAGCCATCTACGTTTAAATTTAAAACAGCAATTCTATATTCACCACAGGTGAATTTGAAAGGTGCAAAAAATTACCGTTTATTATTTAAAAAAATAACAGTTAAGTGTTTTTTTGACTTTTGCGCACCCAGCACTGTTCATTGTGAGGCAGCAGCATTACGTAAATCCTTAAAACAGCAATTCAAATATTACCACAGGCGTGGAATTTTGAAAGGGGGCAAAATAATACGTTTATTATATCTAATACATAACCAGTTACGTGTTTTTTGACCTTTTGCGCACACAGCACTGTTCATTTTGACGCAGCATCTAAGTAAAATCTTTAATACGCAATTCTTTATTCACCACAGTGTGTATTGAAAGGTGCAAAAAAATACCGTTTATTATATCAAAACATAAGGTTACGTGGGTTTTCTGGACTTTTGCGCACCCAGCACTGTTCATTGTCGCAAGCATATACTTAAATCTTAAAACAGCAATTCTATTATTCCAACACAGGTGAATTTGAATAAGGTGCAAAAAAATACCGTTATTATGTCAAAAAATAACTGTTACGTGTTTTTTTGACTCTTTTTGCGCACCCAGCACTGTTCATGTCGCAAGGCATCTAGTTAATCTTTAAATAGCCGATTTATATTAAACCACACGGTGGAATGAAAGGTGCAACAAAAAAAATACCGTTTTATTTATTACAAAACAGATAACAGTTACGTGATTTTGGTTTTTTTGTCTTTTGCGCACCAGCACTGTTCTATGACGCATCAGCATCTACGTATAAATCTTTAAACAGCAATATTCTATATTCACCCCAGCGTGGAATTGAAAGGTGCAATAAATTACGTTTCTTATATCAAAATACATAACAGTTACGTGTTTTTGACTTTTGCGCACCTCAGCACTGTTCATTGAAGCAGCATATAACGGTAAATTTAAAACAGAAATTCTATAATTTCACCTAGCGTGAATTGAAAGGTGCAAAAATACCGTATTATTATATCAAAACATCAGTTACGTGGTTTTTTGACTTTTGCGCACCCAGCACTGTTCATGGACGCAGCATCTACGGTAATCTTATTTAAAACAGCAATTCTATATTCAACTAACAGGTGAATTGAAAGGTGCAAAAAATCCCTTTTTATTATATCAAAACATAACAGTTACGTGTTTTTTGACTTTTCCCACCAGCACTGTTCATTGACGCAGCATCTAGTAAATCTTTAAAACAGCAATTCTATATTCACCACAGGTGAATTGAAAGGTGCAAAAAATACGTTTATTATATCAAAAATAACTTTAAAGTGTTTTTTGACTTTTGCGCACCCAGCACTGTTTCATTGACGCAGCATCTAGAAATCTTAAAACAGCAATTCTATATTCACCACGGTGAATTGAAAGGTGCAAAAAAAACCGTTTATTATACCAAACATAACAGATACGTTTTTTTTGGACTTTTGCCCAGCCCAGATTTGTTGATAGACACCTTGCAGTTAATTTGAATCCAGCAATTTTGTTTTGATTAGAGGGATTTGGAAATAGCTGTGATTGCGTCTTTTAATAGGGGACTTTCCAAAATATTCCATACCTTCTAAAATTTTTATATTTCTGAACATGGAGCGAAATGCAGGTGGTAAGCGAGCAAAGAGGGGGGTAGCACATGGAGGTAAAGGTACGAGAGAAGGTGCTCCTTCCAGTGCTGGCGACAACACGCATGCCAGCGGATCGTCAGTTGCAGGACGTCGGGCCCTGTCATCGTGGGTCAGGGCCCTGTGAATCTAAGTAACGAACATCGTCGCCAATCTGTCCTTCAGTGGTTAATGCAACCTGCATCTAGCAGTCTTACCTCCTCGTCCTCGCAGTCACGGCCACAATGTCGTCATCATCATCATCAGCATCCGTCCAACATGAAGCAGCCCAAATGTCAAATGTGTTACCCACACTGTGGATAATCCTTGTTGAAGACCTCTTTGATGACAAAATGCGGTTGGGGTCAGAAGGCATGTTAAAAGATCAAGAGGATGATTTAGTCTGCTCTGACGCCCAGTTACTGATGCCATCAGAGGAGGTGAAGGAAGCCGGTCAATCGGCAAAAATCCCGGGCGGTCGGCAACGCCTTGCAGTGCCCCTTGCTTGTAGCCCGCAGTTTCTGGATGCAGAAAGTCAGGACGACCAAGTCACCTGTTTTTGATGATGATGATGATGAACGACATTGCGGATCCTCCTGGTCTTTTCCGCAGAATTTGCTTGGGAGCGCTTCATCAGGGGTCGAGGAGGAAGACGATGGGTAGTGTCAATACGGGTCCGCCACAAAAAGGGAGAGGGCCGGTCGCAGAAAGTCCGCTGATATGATTCCGCCAGCCACGGTCAGCGCAAACCCCGCTCCTCGCTTATCGCCGTCAAAAGGTCAGGACCTTCAAGCCTGGGCCTTCTTTGAGCAAGCCTCTGATTACCCAGCGATGTCATATGCCGCCTTTGCCGTAAACGCATAAGTAGAGGCAAGACTTAAGTGGTTAACACCACCAACCATGTCTAGTCACATGCAGCGAATGCATGAGTTGAAATGGAGGGAACACTTGGCCAAAAAAGGCAGACCGACGCGGGCCTCCAACCACTGTCAACCTCTGTCTCCGCCTCCTCCTCCCCCGCCACCACCAAGCGTTCCTCAGCTGCCATGTCTCTCAGAGTCATGATCAGGGATCAGCCTCCGCTTCAGCCTCCACGTCGCCCGAGTACCACCAGCACCACCAGAGACCCATCCCACCCCTTCTCCTTCCGCCAGTTTGACGACCTGCACGCCGTTACAGCGGCAGTCTAGCAGCCAGCTTCTGTCTTCCAGGTTTGGGAGCAGAAGAAACACTTTAACCCAAACCATCCCAAAGCCAAAAGCCTGAATGTCGGCATTGCCAGGGTTTTGGCCTTGGAAATGTTGCCTTTCCCTCTGGTGGACACCAGATGGGTTCGCCACGTCATGGCCCTCGCCTGCCCCAATACAGATGCCGGAGCAGGATTTCTTTGCCAGAAAAGCCGTCCCTGCCCTGGCCAGCCACGTGTCATCTAAAATTTCAAGCGCGTTGTCCCGCATCTGTGTCCGGAAAAGTCCATCTCACCACCGAACATGGACTGTAAGCACGGCCAAGGCGCTATATCTCTGTGACAGCTCACTGGGTGAGTGGGTGGATGTCTCTGGGGGTGACGGTGGCTTCAGGCTCGGCGCACGCTCTTCAAAACCGCAGGGATGGTGCAGGGCTCTTTCCCCAAGGTCCTTGGTGGCATCACGTGCCCCGAGACACCAGGCCGTGTTGAAATTAATCTGCCTTGGAGACCGTCCACACACAGGTCAGGAGCTGTGTGGACGGCTCTAAGCACGAGACCGAGCGCTGGCTGGGTGACAAGAACCTTGTGCCAGGCAAGGTGGTGTGCGATAACGGGCGAAATCTGCTGGCCGCCCTTAAGATCGGTAGGCTGGAGCACATCCCTTGCCTGGCACATTGTCATGAACCTTGTCGTCCAGGAAATTTCTAAAGATGCTACCCCGGGTCGGATGCTGCTGCAAGAAGGCTCAAGGTCTGAGTTCGCACTTCCACTGTTCGCACCCTGCTTCGTTCCCGCCTGGGCTGCGTTTGCAGCGTCCAGCTAGGCCTCCCCCGTCAACCGTTCCTCTTGTTGACGTGGCAACCGCTGGATTCCACCCTCCACATGCTCCAGCGATTGTCAGGCGAGCAGCGCAATGCCATTTCGCAGTACGAAGTGACACCATGGCGAACATGCAGCGGTTCGGACCTCGGGGTGTTGAAACCACGAGAGTGGACGGCTGTGTGAAAGAGCTCTGCTCATCCTTGCAGTTTGAAGAAGCCACCAAAATGGTTCTCAGATGGGGGGACAATGCCCTTGTCATGCATGAGCATTGTGGTGATTCTTAGTTCTGAACAGATCGTTGGACACTCTGAAAAACAGGCCCGCCAGTGACGGAGGAGGAGACGGAAACAGATGCGGACACGGAGCCTTTCTCTCCGTCCATATCCACAAGGCCCGAGTTTCACAATTTCTTCGGGTCTTCATTAGGCAGTGGTTAGTGGTCCAGAGCAGCTAGTGAAAGGTGGCGCATCAGCTCTCAGGGTGCATCATCTCAGGCAAGTCAGGGCTGTGCCTGAAGCTGATGCCGAGGCAGCGGAGGAGGAGGAGGAGGGGTATTTCCTAGACACCCGATGTTACCGAGTCCCTGCCTGGGAAGAGGTTCTGGCGCGAATTGAGGCGGAGGTGGAAGATGGGAAGATCAGTTTGCTAGTGCCCCCTCGAACCCAAGAGGCTTGGGAAATCAGGCTCCATCTCTCACATGATGTGCTGGATGCTTCCATTTCCCTCCAACATGAATCCTCGCATTAAGGATACTGGGTGGCCACCCTCCTGGATCCCCCGGCGTACAAAACAAAAATCAGGCACTTTCCTTCCACCCACCCACAAAAAATAGAGAGTAAAATGGCAGGAAATTGGAGACCTTGCTGATTGATCAGCTGGAGTCATCTGTTGCGTTGCTTCACGTTCCCCAAATGTCACGGGAACAACCAATCAGCGACGTGACAGCAGTAGAGTGCCAAGTAGGCGTAGCGGGAGCAAAGCAGGCAAGGTAGGCAGAGCCTATTGGGTGACCTCTGGCAATCTTTGTTTACCACCTCACCAAGCATGCATTGCCAGGGACACACATCCAACACAAAGAGGATAGCTTAAGATCATTGGTGCCACGAACTATCTGCGTCACAACACCGATGTTTCTTTTTTGCATGTGATCAGGACCCATTAGGACTTTCTGGGTATCCAAAATGGACAATTGGCCCGAGATGGCTCGTCACGCCATAGGTAGAGGTGTTGTCTGCCCAGCCCCGCATCTCATATCTGAGCGGACTCGCACAGCTGGGAGGGAGTCATTATCAGAACAAACGCATCAGGCTTTCAACAGATAATGTGGAACGTTTTACTGTCATCAAGATGAATCAGGCATGGATCTCTGATTGATGTTGTGGCCCCAATTGCCGAGCGTCACACAGATTAGTTGCCAGTCATTCACATTCCTTTTCAAACAGAAATGGTCCTCTTGAAATACCTTTTTTTTAAAATGATCATTTCTTACTGCAATTTTTATTCTCTTTTCCCAACAGTTCATTTTGCTGTTTTGTGTGAGGAGACTGTAAAAAAGACAGCAAGGTTTAATGACAACACCGTATTCCATTTACTCACTTTATCTTAAGAAGTTTTCGCGCATTGTCAATGGTTTTGAGGTAATGTGCTGTGAGATACAGCAATAATCATGGTCCTTTGGGAACAGAAATGTGGCTTTCTAAGTGGCATTTCTCCCTCACAATTTTATAGTGGCTGAGAAGTCTTATTTATTATTTTTTGGGGTCATGTAGATGTGAGATAAGCAATAATCTTGGTCCTTTGGAACAGAAATTGTGGCTTTATGGCATCTTCTCCCTCACAATATTTTACAGTGGGACTGAGAAGTCATTTTTATAATTTTTGGTCATGCATGCTTTGAAATGCAGGGCAATACTACAGGTCATATTTTAAAAAATAATGTTGGTT
Source organism: Phyllomedusa bahiana (assembly GCA_025379985.1). Taxonomy (NCBI): domain Eukaryota; kingdom Metazoa; phylum Chordata; class Amphibia; order Anura; family Hylidae; genus Phyllomedusa; species Phyllomedusa bahiana. The sequence continues at coordinate 72,911 of JAODAL010016160.1, forward strand.
TCTAACAGACATTTGTTCTTCACAATTGACCAAAGTGGCTTTCAAGGGTCATCATGCTTTTTGAATTTCTTGGGGGCATTTTGCTGTGAATGCAGCTATACTTACAGTCCCTATTCTAAAAAATGTTGTTTCTAACAGACATTTGTTCTTCACAATTGACCAAAGTGGATCAAGGGTCATGCTTTGAATTTTTGGGGGCATTTTGCTGTGACATGCAGCTATACTACAGGTCCTATTCTAAAAAATGTTGTTTCTAACAGACATTTGTTCTTCACAATTGTAAGAGATTGCTCAAGGGTGATGGTGCTGTCAGAAAACAGAATAGGTAGAGGACACTGTTAATGGACACAATTGCAAAATGACTTGTTTTTGGCTAAGATCTTTAAACATAGCTATCAATCCCTTGTATTGAGACACCCATTTAATACAATGAAAAAAAGAGAAGAAACAAAGACATGGGTGGGGATTCCATCCTATTTTTAAAAATGTGTTTTCTAGAATTAAAGTACTAAAAAACTTGCATGTACAAAATAGCTGTTAAAAAATTCCTCTGAATTGTTACAAGGGATGTAAAGAAAATGACCTGATGTAGGTTATTCAGAGGACATGGAGTATGGAGCACGGACAGAGAACAAAGTTACAGAGACATTTCCTCCAGCACGCTTGAGAAAATGAGAAAAAACGAATGCCAAGGTATAAAGGGCATCTGGGGGTAAACAGGAGCGTTAACCACAGTATTTTCCAAAAGTGAAGCTCAATGGGTCCACATCTTCATACTGAGGGGCAAGGCGCTACCCAGGTTATTGACTGTGTACAGAGGAAAAGGCTTGGGTTCTCACACTTCCGCTTCCGCATCTGCTTCAGCACGACAGTTTTCGTTGCTGCTGTCATCAGGGCCATTTTAACCTGCGTGTAATAGATGACGGAACGCCAGCCTGGGCTTTCACCGCACACACTGTAATTCCGGCCCTGGGTCATGCTGTGGCCCAGACAGGTATAGTCAATGTCCAGTTCAACTAAATGGGTGGTGAAAGACTCCTTTTTCAGGCACTTTTTAAATGTTGGGGGTCATGCAGGTTTGGGGATCTGCTGTGGCCAGGACAGTATAGTCTTGTCCAGTGAAACTAAAATGGTGGTTGAAAGACTCTTTTTCCGGACTTTTTTAAATGTGGGGGTCACGCAGGTTTGGGGATAATTGCTGTGGCCCCAGACAGGTATAGTCAATGTCCAGTTCAACTAGAAAAGGTGGTTGAATGGACTCCCTTTTTCCGGCAAATTTATAATTGTGGGGGTCATGCAGGTTTGGGGCTCATGCTGTGGCCACCAGTGACAGGTATAGTCAATGTCCAGTTCAACTAAAATGGTGTTTTTGAAAGAATCCTTTTTTCTGGCACTTTTTAAATTGGGGGTCATTGCAGTTTGGGGCTCTGCCGTGGCCAGGACAGGTTATAGTCAATGTCCAGTGAAACTAATAAAATGGATGGTGAAAAGGACTACTTTTTCCGACTTTTTAAATCGTGGGGGTCATGCAGGTTGGGGCTCATGCTGTGGCCCAGGACAGGATATAGTCATTGTCCAGTTCATCTAGAATTGGTGGTTGAAAGACTCCCTTTTTACGGCACTTTTTAAATGTGGGGGTCATGCAGGTTTGGGGCTCATGCTGCGTTCCAGAACAGGGATATTCAATGTCCAGGATCAAGTAAACATGATGGTTCAAAATCATAACTGCCTCCTGCACTTTTTTATTTTGTGGGTGATGCAGGTTTAAGGGTCAGGCTGTGGTACAAGACTAGGGATAGTACATGGTCTGTGACTTTTTTTCTGTGACCTTTTATTACCTAAGTGTGTTGCCTTAAGATGTAGCACGTATCCATTTGACTGTTTGTGGATGTTAATTTCAGCTTCTCAGCCCTCTTGTTTGGTGTAATAATGAAGGTGTTGTTGCTGTCTCCCATAGACTTTAATGTTCATCTGTGCTAATCGATGCTCACTATCGAAAACCTTAAGATAGCGGCCGCTATCGACTTATCGATCGATTCTCGATAGCCAACGCAATCGCTCAACACTACTCCTGTTGACATTCATAAAAGCAGAAGTCAATGCGGGTGGCCAAGATGATGAGGTCGTCCAAACTGGTGGGCAGACCACGCCACGCTAATTCATCTTTGATACGATGGGCCAATCCTTCCCAGAAGGTTGCAGCCAGGGCCTGGTTGTTGCAGGATAATTCAGAGGACAGGGTCCAGAACCATACAGCATACTGTTCCACCGATGAGTCCCCCTTATGGAGTCGGTGAAGCGAACGAGCCGCAGAGAAGGCACGTCCTGGTTCCTCAAAAACCTTGTGGAAGGTGGCCAGGAAGTTTGCCAGGTTAGCCGTCAGTGGATCTCCACATTCCCACAGTAAAGTAACCCAGGCAAGCGCTTCGCCAGAGAGCAGATAAATGATAAAGGCCACATTTGCTTGGTCAGTGGCAAACTGGTGAGCCAGGACCTTGAATTGGATCGTGCATTGGTACAGGAAACCTCAGCAGGCCTTGGGATCCTCATAGTAGCGTGGAGGCAGTGGCAGGTGCAGGAACGAACTGCTTGACATCGCAGGAACCGGAACTTTTGTGGGAGCCTGGACAATAGGTGCTTCTGGTAGATTCAGAAGCATCACAAACAGCTGCTCTTGATGGGCATCCTGGCACATGATCTGAGCCACGAGGCTCTCAACATCTGGCAGTGGTTGATCGGTGGGATCTATGGCCCAGTTGTACTGTCACGATGACACTAGGAATGGAAGGTGGATCCTCTGGTCACCACGTAAACTTGGTGTGACCTATGCCGGAGTCTAAGGGGCCCCTTGTCTTCACTGGCGCCTGCCGCAAAGCAGGGCGGACTTTGCCACAGGGAATCCCCCAGGTCGATACCCCCGACACAAGTCCTAGCAGTGACAGCCGAAGCAGGAGATGGACGGAAGGTGGAACAGAAGCTAGATGGCCAGACTTGGCAAGAACAGCACGTGGCAGATGAAGGTCAGATAGGACAGGCGTAGATAGGACCAGGGATGCAGATTTGTAGTGTAAATAGGATTCACTAAAGAATGCACAACAGGACATCACTAAGGAATGGACACCAACAACTGAGCACAGATGGCAGGAAGAAGAATCCCTATAAAGCCTCTGCCCAAATGCCATATGTGAAAAGAGAATTACCTGCAGTGCGCTGGCCTTTTAAATCCAGGAGACTGGCTCATGCATGCCCCTCATGGGCAGCAGGGAAAGTGCATCCAGAAGGATGAGGAGACAGAGCAGCACAGCGATCAAGGATGAAGCAGGATGGGGCCGGTTGAGTACAAGCGCAGCAGGCGTCGGACCGCAGCGCGCAGCCTTACATGTATATACAAAAGAGGATGAAGTTGCTGATGGGGGTGGGGTCACTGTTGATGGGGGCAGGGTCAGTGCAAATGTAGGAGGTACCAATATTGTTAATACAGCAACTAATATAATAAATTGTTGATATGGTCCAAGACAAGTTAAACAAATGGCATTTGAACAAGGCCCAGATGACTTACACCCAAGGGTTCTTAAAGAGCTCAGCTTAGTTTTTTTTGTGCCCCTGTACATGGTATTTAGAGATTGTCTGGGGACTGGTATAGTGCCAAGAGACTGGCGAAAGGCAAATGTGATTCACATTTTCAAAAAGGTTTCTAGGTCTTGCCCGAGTAATTGCAGACTAGGAAGTTTAACATCTATTGTGGGAAAACTGTTTGAGGGGCTCATAAGGGACTATATACAGGAATGGAATATGTCGCTAAATATAACATTAACAGTGTCATACCAACCTGATCTGTTTTTATGAGGTGAGGTGAGTAAAAGTCTGGATAGAAGGGAGACTGTGGATATAGTGTTTCTAGACTTCGTAAATGCATTTGACAAGATTAAAAATATCCTTGCCCCTTCGCTTCATCCACATCTTTCTCCACCCTTGGTTGCAATTGATGGAAATAAGTCTTTTTTCAACCATACTTACTGTAACATTGACTAAGGCAATTGCAGCATAATTACGGCACAATCTGAGCAGAAAAACATAATACATGGCTGTATTTCTTGTGCCTCGCTTAATAAGAGTGCAGGGCCTAACTGAATAAGACATGGCTTACATTTTGGTTGCAAAACTTTTTGCTTAAGATGGGACCAAATTTTATGAGCTACTATGGTAAATGTGGCACCATTTAACGAAATTTATCACAATAGAAAAAACAGCTGATATATCATATATATATATATTATATATATTATATATATATATTATACACTAACACACATCACTCCTTTGGACTGCATAAAATGTTTATTTTGAGCTACCTATAGATACAATATGAAACAGATGATTCCAGTATTGTTTAAAAAGTTTCCTTTCTTATTTTCATTTTAGTATGTTAGGCCGGGTCCACACGGCATATATCGCCGCTTACTGTGCGCACCACTATACACCTGCTGTTTTGGAAGTACGCGCTGGCCAGTATGCGCTGGCCCCACAAATATGACAGGTGAACTTACCCTTAAAAGTACAGAACACAGTCCACATGAAGCAAATCCCACGCTTACATGTTTCAGAAAACACCCTTGCTCATAGCAATAGGATTAGACACATACTCCTCCCTCAAAATGCACATAGACACATGAATAAAGCAAACCAAATATCAGTATACCAATAACCAACAAATTATCAATAAAAATATATAAGATCTTGTCTGATGTTAAAGAGAACCTGTCACATAGTTTTTGTGTATTTAATGCCAGAAGAGTCATTCGAAGAGTCCTTCAGAGTGTCAGTTTTTTTCAAACCCCGCCCACCTGAGGCTAGCCCCGCCCACCTCAACCGACAAACCTATTACTTTGAATAGATAGAAACATGAGAATAACTGTCAGTGGGCGGGGCTAGCCTTTGGTGGGTGTGGCTAACACCTGTTCAAGAATAAGATTTGAGGGGTAAATGCTCTAAAACTACAGCATCTTACAGAATAAGGGGCACAGCGCTGGGAACAGCAGGTCTGTCACTAGCTTGTGCTGCCCTCAGCAAGGGGGGCACAACCTATGTTACAGGTTCCCTTTAAGGCCGTTGGGAATCCTTGTTTCCATCATAAAAATGCATTGTGCTTCTCTTCTGAGATGCTTTGATCTGTGATCTCCTTCCCAAACTGAGGGAAGCAAACTTTGAATGCCCTTAAAATAAATCAGCTAACATCTCCTGACTGAACATTTTTAAAATACTTTGAAACTGATGAAATATTAGTTGCTGTGAGACGTAAGACAAATGCCTTCTGATACAAGTCTTGAGGCTGTCTAACAGACATAATAGCAAGGGTCAAAATTAATATACATGTTTACATTGTATCTCTTCCTAGTTTTACTAGCTAATGATGTGAAAGTATCGGAGACTTTAGCAAGTCTGCAAAATTTACACACCTTATGACCACAATGAAGAAACCTTTGGTTGTTAGCCAGTGTTTGTTTCTTTCTGTCTTTGTAAATAAATAGGAGATATTAAGTTAACTATCACAGGGACTTTATGAGAGACAAAAAGCACATTATCATTGACAATAATACGAAGATCTTGGTCCACATTTTATGATAAATGGTTTTTTAACACTGTTGGTTATTGTGTTAATCCGAGGATTGTGTTGTGTTGGAAAAAAACTGTATTTTTTTATTTTATTAACATCTGAAAATATTTTATTTTTAAATAATTTCTAGTGATTTTTGGGACTTTACTACCTAATTTATTCTAATTTATTAATAGATCAGAATATCTGTGAGCTTGGAACAAGGGGCTGCTGTTTGTCCTCTTGCACAGTAGATGGCGCCAGAGCAGAGACGGTGAAGAGCTGTGGCTCTTCAAGAGAAACGACAGTTGGAGAAGTTGTTGGAGAGACAGTTGGAGAGCCAGAGTGACAGGAAGAGGAAAGGGAGGTGCTTGAGATGAGACAGAGGAAGCAGAAGAGGGAGGTGGTGTGGCTTGTCCCCATTTTGAGAGGGTGGCTTGTGTGTCCTGTGCTGTTGGGGAAGAGAAGGCGTTGTTAAGTACCCCTGTACAGAGGGCAAGAGGGAGAGTTACCTGTTAGGTCTCAGGATAGGCGTGGACAGAGAAGGAGTGTCTGCAAACATGCCGCCGAAGAGAGACCATTACACGAATACCTTTATACGATTGTTACCCTGTTTATTTGTTGTCTTGTATTAAATATTAGTAAACGGAATCCACTATAGAAAAATTGCCTAATGCGTTAGGATAAGAATAAAACTAACCTTTATTGATAATAATAGTGGTTGAGGTTTTTATCGACAAGTTGAAATCGGCCAAGGTTTTTTTGGTGACCGAAATTTCCTGATCATGCGATAATTAATGGTTAAAAATTTGAGCATCATCTATTACTAAGATTGCGCCTTTTTCGGCGCTTCCTGTAATTTTTGGCGGCCACCAAATCAAGTTTACAGGAATAGTGCAGGAGTGAGATGTGTGTGCGACGTCATTGACTGGTGATGTGTATGGTTGTGATGGCTGAGAAAAATCACATTTGAACCTCGTTTTACATTAGAACAGCGTTTCCTGTTTCAGCCTCAGTTGTCTCTTCAGCGTCTCATAGGGATAGGACCTGCGCTTGCCCTGTGGCCCAAAACAGCTCAGCGAAATTAGTTATTTCTGCACAGCGCGAGAAACTCTACTAATAGCTGTGATCCTTCCAAATTTAGTTAGGATTAGAGATTTGAAGATTTTTATGTAGTTAGCTAGAGAATTTTTAATAGCAGCATCTACGCTTGTAATTCACGGCGGTGGGAGCGTGGGAGGTGAGGGCGCGCGCGCCCGGGGGGCGAACACAGGACAAGCTCTATCTTTAAAGAACACTGATAAAGTTCACCAAGATTTAGTGTAGACATTGTAGTGGAATATCTTTTATTCTATTAACAGTTTGCTATTGAAATATTTCCTGGATATCTGGGCAGCTGAAACTTTAATTGGATACACATCATTTCTGTAACTGCAGGTCTCTTTGTTAGTGGCAAAAAACTCCACTTTTTATTTATCAGTGATACATTTAGATAGTGTTCTTTTCATTTTACCTTTACACCTGTGAATGTTGATATATCCACCCTTGCCAGTTTAAATTACAAATCCAGCAATCTTGTAGTCAGCACAGGTTTGTTTGTTGCAAAAATATAGTGTATCGTACGAAAAATCACAGTTACGTGTTTTTTGACTTTTGAGCACCCAGCTTGTTCATTGACGCAGCATCTACGTAAATCTTAAAACAGCCATTCTATATTTCACCACAGGTTGAATTGAAAGGTGCAGAAAAAATTCCGTTTATTATATAAAAAAATATAACAGTTACGTGTTTTTTGAATCTTTTGCGCACCCTCAGCATTGTTCATTGACGCAGCAGTCTACGTAAATCTTAAAACAAGCCGCAATTCTATATTCACCACAGGTGAAATTAAAGTGCAATAAAAAAATACCGTTTATTTTAGCAAAACATGAACGTTACGTGTTTTTGACTTTTGACACCCAGCATATGTTCAGTGTCGCAGGCATCTACAGTAAATCTTTAAAACAGCAATTCTATATTTCACCACAGGTGGAATTGAAAGTGTGCAAAAATACCGTTTTAATATATAAAAAAATAACAGTTACGTGTTTTTTGACTTTGCGCCCCCGCATTGTTCATTGACGCAGCATCACGTAAATCTTAAAAAGCAATTTATATTCCCACAGGTAATTAAAAGGGAAAAAAAATACCGTTTTTTAAATCCAAAACATAACAGATACTTTTTTTGGGGACTTTTGCCCAGCCCAGATTTTTTGATAACACCTTCAGAAAAAATTTGAATCCGCAATTTTTTTTTTGTTTAGAGGGATTTAGAATACGTGATTTGCCGTCTTTTAAAATAAAACTTCCAAAAAACTATTCCTACCTTCTAATTTTTATATTTCTGAACAGGACGAAAAAACAGGTGGAAAGCGGCAAAGAGGGGGTAGCACATGGAGGGAGAGGTACGAGAGAAGGGGGCTCCTTCCGTGCGGCGACAAAACGCATGCCACGGGTCGTCAGTTGCAGGACCGTCAGGGGCCCGTCATGCTGGGTCAGGGCCCGGAATTAATAACAAAAAAAATCGTCGGCCCAAACTGTCCTTTAGTGGTAAAACAACCGCATCTAGCAGTCTTTCCTCCTCGTCCTCGCAGCCCCGGCCCCAAAGTCGTCATCACATCATCACATCCTCCAACATGAAACAGCCCAAATGTCAAACCCTGTACCCACCACTGTGGGTAACCATGGTCTAAAACCTTTTGAGACAAAATGCGGGGTTGGGGGGCAGAAAGGGAGTTAAAAGATCAAGGGATGATTTAGTCTGCAGAGCCCATTACTGATCCATCAGAGGAGGTAAGGAAGCCCTCAATCGGCAAAAAATCCCGGGGGGTCGGGAACGCCTTGCATGCCCCTTGCTTTTAGCCCGCACTTTGGATGCAAAAGCAACGACCAATACCTGTGTTGATGAGACGACATTCGGATCCCCCGGCTTTTTCCCAGAATTTGCTTGCACGCTTACTGTACGAGGAGGAAACGAGGAGTAGTGTCAATACGGGTCCCCCCACAAAAAAGGGGGGGGGGGCG